>OVBI01001445.1:0-34313 GCA_900406495.1 Sisymbrium altissimum | reverse complement strand
TCGAGGTGTATCTTCCAAACCATAAGGCTTTTGAACATGAAACCACTTGGATAATGTTCTTGACTCAATTATANACGGAGTTCATACGAGAAAGTTATGGGGTCCACAAGTTGGGCATTGCTGTCCAGCTCGGTAGGAAAGCTTGGAGCAGCAAGATGGATGTTTCCTTCACCATTCCTACCGAGCTGGACGGTATCTGCTAGCCAGCTTGTTAAAAACTACCCTCCTGGCGACCGAGCTGACCAACACACTTCATCATATCAAGCTGGACGCATCCCACAACTTATCGGAAGATCTCCTCTCATCCTGTATACCGAGATGGACGACATCATGCATCTAGGAGCAAGCCAGTCCAGCATTCCCTGCACCCAGGCTACCGAGCTGGACGGTCAGCATTCTGAATGCTGTCCAGCTCGGTAGGAAACACTGACCCAGCTGGCTGACGCTTTTCGTTTCGTCTCGTTTCGCTTCTTTCGTCGTCTTTATGACCTTTTCGTAAAACATACCGATGTTTTCATAAGTTTCTCGAAATATCGCGATGTTTCGTCTATCAAACTAACCGAAAAAACCATTAGACGAGGAATGGACTTGGGCCAAACTGGAAGGATGGACCGACAAAGGCTGAAACCGACTTATGGAAGTTTCTAGAAGCTTCCTCGAAGATTTATGGAAAAATCATCGGAAAAAGGAAAGAACCTTTGTTCCCACATCGAAACTTAGGGAGTTTAGGGCTTAGGCCGTCTTAGTATAAATAGGGATCGATCTCTACCTCTTGTAACACATTCTAAAACGTTTACATACTCAATATATATACGATTTACTATTCATTCGAGATTTAGCAATAAAATCGTAATCTTATTCTTCCTTTTTCTTATTCTTCACTTTTGCGGAAATCTACCAAAATCTTTCAAGAGGTTTCTCATTCCAGAACTTTTGGGACCTAATTATTGAATTCATTTTCCGAAAATACATTATGTGAAATCTCGTTCCCACAATCTTGCTAATAATAATGATCCTTGAAGCTATCAGGACAGTGAAGCAGAAGACGTGACATCAATTCCCAAATCAAAGACGATGATGGATGCGGACCTAGAACGGCAAACCAGAAAAGCGAAGGTGAACGGATCAGTGGCCCAAGAAGTAACGTTGATCCGCGACGAAAACCGAACAAGGAACATCCCTCCGAGAGAAGACTTAAGACGAAACTGCAGGATCATCGAAGCGAAGCCTCCTCGATTCTCACTGCCAACCGTACGCCAGAAGAAAATAACTCGACCAAGCGAAGCTCGATTGGGACAAGACTGGAACCGTTTGGATCTCCACTGCTGCAACGGAGGAGCACCGCGGGGCGAGCAGCTGGGCGGCCAACGTGGACAATAATCAATGAAGAAAATGGAGGTCAAACCAGAACAACCAAAACCAGAACCGGACGAGATATAGTTGAAACCCGCGACAAGGGAAGAGATCCCACCAGAGACAAAGGAAATCCAATATGGGTCGAGCACCGAAGGCCAATTGGCGAGCAAGGAAAAACAGGCCAAAGGAGAACGTTCCATGCAAGCCGAGAAACCCCCGATGAAGATATTTGGACTCTATCCCAAGGGCCAAGCGAAAGTTTGTGAAATTTCATAAAACGTTTTCAATCGGTTGCATGAAAGATCAACGGGCTCAGAAATCAAGCCGCACTCGCTACTTTAAGAAGAGCACTACAGTATGAGTCGAGTTTCCATGAACAAATTACCCTAAACCCTCCTGCGACGATCCAAGAAGCATTGCATGGTGCCTCAAGTTTCGAGATCCGCATAGAAAAGATCGAGGCTTTGCCAAAGAAGCACCAGCCATCAAAGACATCGACAAAAAGCATGACACGACCTTCAAATATTCCAAGCGAGAAATGGTGCGGACGAAACGGCAGGAACGAAGGGATGAACGAGGCGGAGCGCACAACTACCAAATAAACACGGAACAGTCGCCCGACGAGGCCGGACGCGGAAATGGATCATGGAGTACCTGGACTCGCAGCATGGGCTACGATGAAAAGGCTTACTGCACTTTTCACAAAGACAAAGGTCATTCAACTGCGAGGTGACTGCAAGAATACTTGCAACGAAGTTCATAGCAGGAGAGCTCCGAAGCGAAATGACAAAAGAAAATCGGAAGCGCAAGAAAGCGGATACAAGCGCCGAGCTACGATGTAAGACGAGCAGAACCAACCAGTTCGAGAGAACGGAGATCTTGCCCGCAGAAGACCAAGACGAACAAGAAAAAACGACGGCCGCCGAAGAGAAGACGTCCAAGGCCACAGAACCTGAGACGGTTGATCCCATAGCCAAGGCTTAGACGCCTTCATCCAAAAAAAAAAAAAAAAAGAAACCGGAACTACGGGTGACTTTATCCCTTCTCACGAAGGGTACGTAGGCAGCTCGCTTAAAAAACGAGTTCAGTTACCCCCCTCCATAAAAAAAAGGCGGGGGGAGTGGATCCGTATATAGATACTCCCGAAGAAAATTCAAGCAAATTTTCGCAAAAAGTTCGAGAGGATGAACATTGGCACTTAGCATCTCAAAACCCATCCAAACTCGAACAATTTCCGAGAATGTCGATCCGGACAAACATCGGGACTTAGTGTCTCGTGGTCCGGATAAACAAGCAAAGAAGAGTTCTGGGAAAAGTTCGAGAGGATGAACATTGGGACTTAGCGTCTCAAAACCCATCCATGCACGAACAATTTCCTGAGAACATGGATCAAGAAGAAGATCCAGACAAACAGCAGGACTTAGTTCTCGTGGTCCGGATAAACAAGCAAAGAAGAGTTCTGGGAAAAGTTTGAGAGGATGAACATTGGGACTTAGCGTCTCAAAACCCATCCAGGCTCGAACAATTTCCCGAGAACACGGATCAAGAAGAAGATCCGGACAGACATCGGGACTTGGTATCTCGTGGTTCGGATAAACAAGCCAAGAAGAGTTCCGGGAAGGTTCGAGAGGAGAAACATTGGGACTTAGCAGCTCAAAACCCATCCAGACTCGAAAAATTTCCCGAGAACATAGAACAACAAAGTCGAGAATTTCGGACGAAAATCGGGACTTAGTATCTTGAAATCCATCTGGAATCCCTTGCTCGAGCGCCTTAAAGAACGACAAATTCAAGAATTCCGGATGAAAACAAAGACTTAATGTCTTAAAACTCATCGGAAATCCTTCACTTAAGTTTCTTCCAAAGGGATGACAAAAATCGCGACTTAGCAACTCGTGACCCGTCCGGAACTACCCACTCAAGACCGAAATACTAAAAGAATCTTTCGAGTTTTTTTTAGTCAAGTCTTCTTAAACAAAACCGTCTGTTGCTGGCCACAACAAGACTTCACCATCGCCTCTTGGCATACACAAAAATCGCGCGCTATATAAATTTCCGGATAACATCTGAAAGGCGTAACCTGATCGGGAATGCGGGAAGCGTCAAGATGATGTTCTGTTTAGCTTATCTTCAGGAGCGCTTTGCATAGGCAAATAGTGCGAGGTGTAAACCGCAAAATGAGCTCGCTAACCCAGTAAACGCCAGACATGGAAAGCTGGTCTTGAACATCTCCGAACGCAGTAACAAACCGGCTCTGATACGAGATCTTAAACGCGTTCAGTCGAGAGAGGGATTTAAATGTACTCAGTTCCCGACGACACCAAAACATGCATCAAACCCAGGAAATATCCGCAACGGAACCCTGGTCGAATGTTCGGAGTGTCCAGAAAAACACTCCAACGCAATACACGAACCACTGAATGAAATAAACGCCTCTAGGCAGACAACGAACGAAACAGAACAAACGCCTCTAGGCAAACAACGAATGAAACAAAGGCCAGCCGCCCATCTCCTTTAGAGTAAGGCGGCCGCCAGCTCTCAAACCAAACGCCAGCCGCCCATTTCCTTTAAAGATTTGGCCGGCCACCCTTCATTCCATCACGGGTTGTTTACCAAAAACACACATACTACTCTCAGTCTAAAGCAGAAAAGGAAAGAGGCCAGAGAAATGGTTCGAACTTTCTTATTGATCTCGGAAACAAGAAATCTATCCGGACCAAGAATATGGCCGGGCAAAACAAAAATCCGAAAGCAAAGCTCAAACAAAAATCTAAAGCAAAAAACTGAAACTGCAAAATCAGGAATCAAGGGTCCGGGCCAAACGCCTCAACAATGGCGATGTCCAAGATCCCGGGAACGGCACCATCGACTACTCCGATCGACGAGGCCTCCTCCTCGATCGAGCCGGCCTCAGGCATCAGAACTTCCACACCCTCAAAGAGCAGAACCAACGGAGAATCGATCTACCATCGAACCCGGCAAACACCTCTCGGTACGCCGGTCCACGACATCTCGAAACCATGATACATGTTTCGAAATCACGAGAACATCGCAAAACCCATGCAAGCATTGAAAAAAAAGCCCCTGGCACAAATGCTAAGCAACATCGACAAAGCAAATCATGCATAAACCATTCAAAAACTTAAAGGCCGCAAAAGCCGTACAGGGTGGCAACCCAGAAAAACATCACAAAACGCATCGATCTTTACTTATCTAAAAATCGCTCTCTATTTTTCTCAGAGACTACACCGATCGAAGAAAAGGAAAATCTCTATCTTCCTCAAAGCATGTACCCATTTTTCCTTGCCCGAACAGGAAGAACCATAGAAACGTCAATTTTCGCAAGGGGTTCAATTTTTTCGAAAAAAAAAAGTCTTTCGGAAAAAGGAAATGAGCAAAACTGGCCACTAGGCACGCAACTTGCCTTTTTGTTCCATAATTCCCGATAAACTCTCAACCCGAAACTCATTGCTTCGGTGCACGAAAGCAAAGAGCTGGGGGACTAACTGTTGGGGTCAAAATCCCCTCCTCAGAGATTGATAGGACAAAAAGCCGAAATTACGGATAAACGTCTCGTGTCCCGGCAACAAGCCCTCGAAATGGGACCAAACGCCCAGCCTGGTCGAGCTCTTGGCACTCGGCCCGGCAGATGAACTAAACTCCCTATGGGCCTCTCAAATCGAGTCTCTGCATATCCTCTTAGCCAAGGACACTTACCAGGCCAGGACGTCGACCACAGCTGGATCATATCTTCCCGGGCCGGCCTTAAACTGCCCTTTTCCGACCATCGGGCCTCGACTTTGCCATTTTCCCAAAAACATCGTGCCATTCACGGAAAAACTCCACGCTGTTCTGAACATATAAAAATATTGAGGAGTTTACTTAAAATAAACCGGAATCGTGGTTTTAACCCAACAAAACCGAATACGGAGGCAAAAAGACAAGCTGGGCCAAATGAAGACAAACGGGCCGGATTGGAAGGAAGAGGAGCAAGCGGGCGACGGCCCATTAGGTCAAGTTGGCGGCTGGGAAGGGATTTTACAACGTCCCACATTGCTTAGATCGATCTTTGAGACCCTAGACACTCTAGTACAAATAAGCACCCTTATATTCACTTTCAAGGCATCCCAATTTCGAGTATAAGAGCTTTTGCATTATAAGATTTTTTTAAGCTTTTGCGAATATTCTTGCACTCAGAAAAATATAATAAAATTATCTTTTTATCTTTTTATTTTTCAGTCCTTTAGTTCTTATTAAATAGAATTTTCGGATCCCCGCAAATTATAAATTTCGACAGTGTGAGTTTCAGCTCTCACACTAAGTTCTATCACCTTTGATACAAACAGTTTAAAACCAATCTCTTCTCGAGATCCTTAATATCTCATTCATGCTCCTTTTCTGTTTCCGAAGATTCTATATCATTGGAATCGGTCAATCACGCTTCATGCGCTCTTTAGGCTCATTAGCATTTTGATACTGTCCTTATGGGATATTCAATATAACTGGAGCATTTACAGCTGGTACATGTGACTTTGTCACTCTTTTAGGGTCAATTGAAGCATTTGGAAACATATTGCTGATCTCTATAATAGAATTATCTTTTGGACTTTCAATTTACATTCTTAGTCCAAGGATCAATGATAATTCATTTTCTTTCCAGCTGTTTACTCTCTCCCACAATGTTGGATAGACTAACTTATTAAAATAGTCTTTAAATCATCAATGGAGATTCATCCAACATGTATTGTATAACCCTTTTGGAGGTCTCATCTTTTAGCGTTGTGGTGGAGAAACTTATCCAACTTTTTTCAATAGGGATCTTTGGTTCCTGACCCAAAACCAATATGATAAGGACAATTTTTAATTACTTTTAGCATTATGCAAATCAATGCTGCTGCATCTTATGTATTAATATTAGCTATAAGATGTTCAACCCATATCTTAATGTGGATACAAAAATCATCAAATGCTTACGACATGAATTCACCACCATTCTGAAGTAGTCTCGCAAACTTTAAATTGCGGATATATAACAAGGATACATACAACCATCTTATTGATGCATTAATTACAAAGATATGGTGGATGATCAGTCCACCAGTGGGTGATCAAGCCCACAAACATTTCCTTATATACTTTTCAGAAATTAAATAGATTCCAAATATATTTTGGCTGGTGAAACTGTATTACCATATTGCCTTGTAAACATGCATCATATATCAAATCATTCATAAGAATATCTGGTTCTTCAACGAATGTCGCATCATTATTAAACCGGGATGGCATAACCGGTTTGGCAAACGTTAAACTTCAATTAATGTATGACTCGATCATAACGTAACACTAAAACAAGTGAGTCGATTTATTAGTATGATAAACCAATAAAATCTTAATTATAAGATCATGTTCTAATCAGCTATACCAGATTTATTAAACCAATGGCTCTCTGCCAATTTTTTTTTTTTTTTTAGCAAACGATTTCTTTTGAAATCGAAATCTATTAAGGAGAAATTGATTAAAGAAAAACTTAAAAACGAAACCGAAGAAACAAGAATCATCGGCGAATCAAAGCCATTACGTAAAATTTTACATAAATTAATAACCATGTAACGATCTCTTATTAGACAAAGAAATAAGATTTCACTAATAATAAAGCGTAAGCCGATCTATTCCACTAATAGATAATTAACATAACATTCATGGTATGTAATTAATCATAGAAACATGATGAAAACTTGAAACGATAGTCATGATTCGATTAAAATCCCAATAATGGAAAGTAGGTAAGAGGACTTTTCTCAACTTACCTCAAAAGATTGAAGTCTTGGGTATCGAAAATAAACTTCCAGTCGGTCTTCGTTTGATCAAGTCATGATTAATTCTCAAGCAATTAAACATGATAGAAAAAAATAATAAACTGATGAGAAATTCGAATCCGATATATGAAAGCAAAAACATATATATTATAATTTGAACAAAGAACCATATAACAGAAACACTAAAATAATATAGCATAGCTATATCAATGATCATGACGCAGCAAACATGCAGCGAATTGTGTGTCTAATTGCTAAACAATTAAGCGATGAACATATGTTGCTTTATGGATCTCAGGAATCCATAAAATAACTAATTAACAAAACGGTGCTCTTCTTCATATATAATTACGTGAGTCTACACGTCATGATCCATATGATTAAAAACATGGGTCTCTTAGAATACTTATCTCTATGAAAATATTGAAGTCGTGGGATTAGAGAACGAAAACGGCTACGGCTTCCGAGGACAGTGGAGATGGATTAGGGTTTTTTTTCTCTCGCTCGGCTAGAATTTTGTGGTGATAACCTGTTATAAACAGAAAAAAAAAAAGAAGAGAGAATTGATATTGTCTTATGGAATAGGTAATAGTACATATATATAAAGATACAAGGTTTAGGATTTAGGAATCTTCTAGAACATGGTTTTCGGATCTATGATGGACATCCACATAACTATTTATAACATATATCTGGTTTTTCTGTCTTTTATTATCTTTCTTACACAATTTTTTTAAAGGGTGTTAGATTAGTAATAAAATGTTGAATTAGTGTTAGTCCGACTAATTTTCTGTTTATATGAACATATAAATGTCTAATGCGATAACGATATAGCCAAGAAAGCTACATAACATCTTCTAAGACTTCTACCATTGATAACACTGCTTAATCCCAAGACAAATCTTCTTACCCAACCTCTTAGAACCATTTGTATTTCCCACTTACCATAAAGAAAAAAAGAAAAAATCTTGATCAAGTAAACCTCATTCCCTCTCGAATTTTCTGTTGTAAAAAAAAGTACTTCCTTTGCAGTTTATACTTGGTAGATCTCCTAAACTGTACTTGCGCCATTTTTTATGTCCTTTTTTCTTTTTGGTTTAACGTTGTTTCTCGTAGAAAAGAACATGTGGTTGCAAGTGCCCTCTCTAACACATAGAAAGTACATCACTCCAGCTGCCGATCACCTGAAGATGGTAACATGAAACGGGTGATGAATGTGGAATAGTGTTATCTGCCTCCAAAGTCAAGCGTGTTTAACACTCTTATTACCTTCACAGTTTTGTCATCGTACATTATCCACCGATCTTGTTCATGACTATATGCAAAGCAATGATAATGCTGTCCATAATAGCAAACCTGGAGTTTCAGAAATAGCAAAAGAACAACGTTAGATTTTAGAAAGCCAGAAGAAAAACACATAGTAAATTCGGCTTCAAGTTTGAAACCATCCTACTCGTAATGTCACAGGGAAGAAGAAGAAACATGTACCACAGAAGCTGAGCTATATTTGCTCTTAGGGTCCAGATCACGGTACAAGATGCTGATGTCTATTTCGGTATTCAAGGCTGCAAGAGTAGCTGCTATGTCTTCTACACTCTCGCATGTGTTTTGCCACTCTAAAACTGTCAACCCCACAAATAATTAGAGTGTTAAGACACAACTATCAGTGATATGAAAAGGCTGATATTCAACACAAACCCTAAAAAAAAATTACCTGTAGTGAAAACATGTGGTGGAGTGGTGAGACTATAACGGAAATGGTTGGGTTTCCCACACTGATGACAGGCTAGTTGGTCGTCCATCTCGACAAGATTTAGAAGTTCCTCAAATGATTTCTCAACGCATGTAACCTATTAGGCATAATGTGGGGCAGAACCACAGTGAACATCCAATAAAATTATGTGAAACTCAGGTCTTATGAACGCTCATATAATACCTTCATGGTGCGTAGGGCACTAGCGTTGATGTTATGAGAAAAGGAAATAAACTTCATATGCCTCGACTCCAGCCCACAGCTGTCGCAATTCAGCTGCTGAAAGATATTCATTCCAAACAGAGAATGGGCAATACATGTGCAACCACAGACCCATGAACCTGTACAGTTGCTCTCAGAAGATTCTGTGTCAGCCATGCTTGAGCTTTAAGAAGATGAGCGATGCAAGCAGTCGAAAATCACAGCGAATACTTCTGAAGCATCGTTCATCTGAGCCTGTCCACCATATGACGCCCAGGTTTAGGCTCCTTGATGCAACGAAAATTTACTCTGTATTAGGATAATTATTAAAACCAGAGATCAATTCCTTTACCTTTTGGAAGGAACTTCTATCTCGATACAGGTTACTCAGCGCAATCCTGAGAGATGAAGGAGCAACAGGTTCTTTTCGAGTTTCACTCGAAACAGCGCTTAAAGCAGTAAAAACTCATACAATGAGCAGACAACACAAGGATATCCCACGTGATGGTGCTCTAGCGCTGAACTCCGCAAGAACTCAGCACGAAACAATTCCAGATTCCATAGAGTGAGATCAAAACAAAATAGCATTCAGCAAATAGTAATCTTTTAAGCATAATATCATAGACATTGATACCCAAAAAATCATACAGTTTATGAGAATAAAGGTTACCTGGATGATAACATTCAAAAAGCAATTGTATTCCCCAATTTCATTCTGAAGACCTCTACCTCCTTGGTTCGTGTCTGGGTTGAAAAAAAAAAATCTTCCGGTGTCAGATCCATCATATAAGGGGCTTTTGTCAGCGCAAAATGATCACAGAACACATATGATGAAAATGAAAAAAAGATAGCAGTTGTTGGCATAAGTGTGAACATGAGAACAAATAGTGCAAGAATCAGATAAAAGATGGAGAGATGACATTTGTAGTATAATTTTCATACAAATGACATTGCCAGTCAGAAAATACTCACGAAATGGGCACTTAGCAAACAACTGCAAAAAAATGACTGAGAGATGATATATAAATAGGGATGGTTTAAAAATTATCAAGGCTCTGAAACCTTTCTTCTTCATCCTCTTCAGCATGTAATTTTCTTAATTTCTTTTTTCCCGCATCTACATCACCATGATAAAATATTGAACGCAAGATCAATGATATTAGAAAACATCAATGCAAATACTGTCATTCGTAGTAGACGGAAAAGCCAACTCAAGATACACTAGTTACAGAGGGATTAGTTTAAGAAATATCCAACTGTGAACATTCTGCCAGATAAAGCAGTTTCATTTGTGCCTTAATTGGTGATTTCCTAAGCGCATTAGATATTCAAGTTCAAAAACCAATAAGCTGAGAAAAACAAATCTAGATCCAAATCAGATCATCTCTACATCACAGCTATCAATACTTTAAAAACATGAGACAACAAGGGAAAAAAAGACTTACCACCATTGCTACGTAGACGTCCAGATTGTCTCTGACCGTCGGTGCCTGACCTTTGAGATTTGCTTGTTTTGCACTCAGAAGGTGCTAACTTGTTAAAAGTTTTTTGGCGTCTATCCCTCCTCCCGGTGCGTTGATCAGACTGGAAAATGCCAGCTTGAGTACCTGTGCCGTTAGGCATTGCTACAACAACAACATCAAAACGACAATATAAGTATCTCAGAAAGATCAGTACACATATTTTGACATTCGAAGACCAGTGACAACCTTTTGGAGATTTTACATGCTGGACCTTTGCAGTATCAATTATCGCACGATAATTTGTTGAAGGCAAAATATCATTTGTATTCACTTGGGTTCCTTCCAAGTCGTGAGGTAGTCCATTCCTTTGATCCCAGTCCTCCTAGTAAAGCAAAGAACCCCAAAATTAATTTGAAGTGATAATTAAGAAAAGAAACCACAACTCCCACCATCATGTTCGACGCCCTCTTCGGTATCAGATCCATCTTTATGGTTTTCAGCTGTTGACGTGGCTTCCTGGTGTACACTTCGAGAGACCGTTTTCTAAGGCTCCTCCCACCTGGTGGTCCACCATCCTGACCGCTACCTCCGGCAGGCTTACTAGTTTCCTGCATGTTATTTTCGGAATTTGTTAGTTGTCCGTTTGTTTGCCAGGAATTTTTATTAGTCACTATCATGTTCGGATACTTGCCTGCGTTTCTTTCCCTCTACCAACTGCACCTTCCGACAGTACATATGCGTTTGTCGGTTTTGGTCCAATATTGCGCGTTACATCTTCATTTTCTTTTCCACCCGTCTCACATTGTTGGTCAAATTTGCCGTCCGATTTCCTGGATCCGCCAACATCGCTTACATCTACACCCCCAGGGAGCATATCTACAACCTCCTACACATAGAAAATATCCACACTTCAATGTTCCACCATATACCATTCTACGAGAATATACATGAAGCTGGGCATTTATGAACGAACCTCTTCATTTCCAACGTAAGGAACTATAGCGGTAGTTGGATCAATGTTTTCAACATCCGGCTTTCCATGCTGGACCATCTGAACTGCTGGCTCCCCTGAACTTCCTCCAAATAAATTATCAACACCTCCAACTGGTCCATCGTCAACAACCTGGTAAGAGTAGATTCAGTTATGAACAATCAGTTATACATACTATATTACAAATATGCAATAGAGTAGACAAAATTGATACCGACCTTGGCCATCTGTATCCATTTGGTGGGAAACATCGGCGGTATTTTTCTCAATGTTTCCCTCATGCGCATCCACTTGTTGGACCATCCCAACTGTGGTCTTCCCTGAAATGCCACATACTAAACTATCAGCAACCCCAACTTGTCCATTGGCAACGACCTGGTAAGAGGAGATGCAGTTATGAACAGTCAGTTGGTCATTCTATACGACAAATACACAATAGAATATACATTATCCATTATAGTATAAACAGATTTATATAAACCTTGCGCGTCTCTTTATCCACTGGTTGGGGAACATCTGCGGTATTGTTCTCAATGTTCCCCTCACGCGCCCCCCTTTGTTGGACCATCCCAACTGGTCTCTCCCCTGAAATTCTACCATTGGACTTCTCAGCACCACCAACCTGGTAAGCGGCGAAACAGTTAAGAATTGTATGTCAAACATACCATACTACAAATAATCATTAGAATAGACATTGACAATTATAGTATAAACAACATTGGCATAAACATTTGCCATAATTGTATCCACTTGTTGGGGAACAGCCGTCTCCACTACCTTGAACACACCAACCTGCTAGATGAACATAATTTTAGTCAACCTTTATACTACTAGGCTATAAACAGGTAGAGATTTTAAACATTAACCTGAGCATTGTCCTCTTCCACGGGTTGGTGGCCATCCTTCCCACCTAACATATCCGCATCAACCTGGTTGGTGAACAAAAACTTGGTTAAACCTAGGTGTTAGACCAAATGATACTAACATAGACTTTCACTGATAGGGAATTCAGAGTAAGATAATAAATTGCACAAATTTTGAAATTATCATTTGACATAAAGGAATAACTTACAAATGAGTTAGGGGCATTTTCATCCATTTTTCCAGTTTTAATGCTTATATTGGAACTTTCTACTTATTTTTTCTTGTGTCAAATCATTTTTCAAGATTCAAAATCTGATACTAGTACTTCCTCGTCTTCCCCCCCTTCTGACTTTCTAACAAATTTTGAAACATATGTAAATTTTTTCCTTAAGTTGTAAAGCTTATTATTTATCTGGATATCACTAGCTTTACAATCTGAAATTTTTTTTCTCAAATATCTACAAAATGATGTTTTATCAATACAAGCATCTTTTTGTACTCTTTAGAAAATCCAAGAATTCCTTTATATATAGATTCATCATCTTCTTGGATGAAAACACGAGTAAAATCAGGCTTCTACTGTTTTTTCTTCTTACCCTTGTTAAAGTCCATTTTATAACCTTTCAAATTTAAAGGAAACAGATTAGTAACAAACCAAATTCAAAACTAAGAGAAAAACTAAATTTAATAAATAGCTATGAACAAGCCCTGTTGTGGAAAAATCAAACATCCTAACTACACAAAAAAAAAGTTTAATTTTTTAACCACTCTGAAAATGAAAAAGAAATTGGACTGACTAAGTGAAAATAAAATCAAGAATGCACAATTGCACCGACCAAGGAGTAATCTTAAAAACAGAAAACTGGAAATTATTTGATTCAAAAACGGAACCAATACACAGTTTAAGACAAAGAGAGAAAGAGAAAGAAACTGCAGAAACAGAGCAAATATTAGAGTATCCATATTTTTAAAAAAAAATCTTGTGAAAGTTTCAATTTCAAAGGATAGCAACAACTTACAATTATTCAAGGTTTACTAGTCTAGCTAGAGTGATAGGCAAGCTTCCTGTAAATCAATTTGATTCAAGATGCCTGCAAAACCAGTTTCAGAGCACGAAGGAGTTTTAACTGTGAACAAACCTGTATATATAACCCTAACTTAAGGGAAAAAAAAAAGAGTGCATACTCCATTCAAATAGGCAAAGCCTCCGAGCTTAATCTCAAAATAGTAGTATATATGATGAGTTTCTTAAATCAAAACACCATCCAGAAAAGAGTCCATACTCCATTCAAATAGGTAAATCCTCCGAGCTACGTCTAGTCTAAACCAATTTCCAGATTGAAATCAAAATTAACCATGAGCAACATCAAACTCAAAACCCGTGAGCAATATCAAACTCAAATCCGAGAAGCAAAGACCACGAAAAGAAGCCGCTTGTTTCATTCCGCTAAAACAAAAGACAAGATAATCCTTCAAAATTAAGTGACATACTAACAAAAACCTGGTTCATACTACAACGATATAACCTGATTCATTACCTTCAAACCAGTCTCATGACTTATCAAACAGTAACAGAAATAGCATACACGAACTTGATTCAAGAGCCTAACTTTCAAAACCCGTGAGCAATATCAAACTCAAATCCAAGAAACAAGTATCAGACAAAGAGAAGCTACAATCCAAATCAAACAGCAGAATCACAATCAAAAGCTAAACATCTCAAATTACATCAAGCAAAGGCCAAAAAAAAAAAAAAATACAATGGCCTAAACAAGTAAAACCCAGAAGCGATGACTTTCAATACCACCCAAAATCCAGAAGAGAAGCAATGACTTTCAAAACCCACGAGCGAAATAGCCTAAACAAGTAAAAACCGGAAAAGAAATAGGCTAAAAGGAACATGACAGAAGAGACAGAACAAAGAGGAGAAGAGAAACATTACTTGGAGAATGAACATGAGAATAGAAGAACAACAAGGACAGAAACGAAGAGAGGAGAAGAAGAGAAGAGTGAAGAGGCGAAGTCAAGCTCCTTCTCTCTACGGTTGTAAACGAAGAGAGTGAAGAGAAGAGGCAAAGCAAAGAGACGAAGAGAGTGAAGAGAATTAGGGTTAGATTTCGTTGTACTTTTTTTAATTTACTCAGGGGCAAATTTCCAAACCCCATTAAACAACCCTAGTCATATAAACGAGATCAACTCAAAATAACAACCTCTATCGCATCAATTTGAAACTAAAATCACCAAGATATTTCGCGATTTGTAAACCCTAACCATGGAAAAGGAGAACTGGATATACAGCGCAAATGAGTGACTTACCGGATAAGAACACAGGTCGAGCAAGGGCGGAACGAACGCAAACTCCGACCGCTGAAGACGGCGAACAGACGGACGAGAAAAACGAATTGACCGGAGGAAAATTGGAGACGATGAACAGTGTAAAAGGAGTTTGCTCTCTTCGTCGCGACGTTTCCGTTTCCTCTTTCCCTCTCCTTTCTTTTCTTATTTTTAATTTTTTGGGTGGGTTTCGGATCAGGGTTTAGGTTTTGGAATTTTGGGTCTAATAGTTTGGGTTGGGTCTCGTAAATATGTGTTCTTCTCTCGGTTTTTTAGTCAGCTCAGTCATTTTCCCCGATCAAAATAATGATAAAAGAAAACCTATCGAGAGATCGATGAAGCTGAGATCGACCTAAACCGAATGAAGATTCAGAACCGAAGCTCGAAGATCAACGGTCAAGATGAATAGAAGAATATGGTAGATTCAAGAAGGATCATATAGAGATACGTCAATATCTTAGATTTGGAAGATTAGCATTATTCTCATGAGAGTCTGATAATATTTTTTTTTTACACATTTATGTGCTTTACTCTCATCAATTTATCAAAAATAGATTGGTGGCAGTCCTGATTATTTTTTCTGAGGAAGTGGCAATAAAGCAATTGATCCCCTAGAGATGGATCCAGTCAAATGCACCGATTAGGGGTTCAGTCAGCTGGAGATTAAAAATTTGCAATCAGTTGGATGGTCCATCTGGATGGTGTTCAAATAAACATCAAAACTCAGTTGGATCCAGATGAACCATCCAACTGAGCAAACAAACATAACCTGATTCTGCTGCTGGATGGACCTAAAATTTTTGTCTAAATTTTTAAAGGTTAGTCAGATGATCCATCCGGATGATGTTCATTTTAGGCACTAAACGAACATCAAAAGTCAGCTCCATCCGAAATGGATCATCTAACTGAGAAAACGAACATGATCTAGAAATCAGTCTTAAAACTTGCATGCTGAGTCACGTGATTCACAGCAAAATATAAGTAAAGGTGTGTAATAGTAAGGTATATAAGCTTACCAACCATGCGTCTGTATAGCTTTGCATCCTCAAAGAGACTATCAGCTGAATTCTCCCCCTGTTGGTTAGCCTTATATGTATCCTTTAATGGTGTTCTTGCTGGCTTTGCATCCTTAAAACCTGCATCATTGATAATATCATGGATGTACTTCCTTTCGGATAAGAAGAGACATTCCTCTGATATACAAACTTCAATCACAAAGAAATACATTAGTTTTCCAAGATCATTGATATCAAAAACTGATTTTAAATAAGTCTTAGTGTTTTGAATATCGACTTTGTCATTCTCAGAGATGATTGTATTATCCACGTAGTTGAGAATGATTATAATACATGTTTGCCTTTGAAGTGTAAAGAGAATGTGATCAACCTCTGACCTTCTGAATCCACGATATAAGAGAAAGATGCTCAGCTTTCTATACCAAGCTCTAGGAGATTGCTTCAGACTATAGATTGCCTTTATCAATTTCATCACTTTCCCTGGAGTTATCTTAAGTCCTGGTGGAGGAGTCATATAAACTTCTTCTTCTAACTCCCCATGAAGGAATGTATTCGTCACATTCATCTGCCATACTTCCCACTCCAAATTTACAGCAAGAGATATCACAATAATGATAGTATTAAGTTTAGGAACTGGAGCAAATATCTCTCTATAGTCCTCACCATAAGTTTGAGTGAAATCCTTGGCCACAAGCCTTACCTTGTACTTTTATATCTCACCATTGTTCTTGTACTTGATGGTAAAGACCCACTTAGAGCTCACAGTCTTCTTCTTCTTAGGTAAATCAGCTTCATCCCAAGTGTGGTTCCTTTCCATGGCTTTTTTTCTCCTTAATAAGTGCATCACGCTAAACCTTGAGCTCTAATGAAAGCTTGATGCTCTTCCGGGACATGAGCAAGGGAACACCCGGCTTGAGTTAGATGAGCCACAACCTGGTTGTTGTAGTACACTACTTCATTCCTTATCCTCTGGCTTTTTCTAAGAACTTGTGCATCTTCCCATGGAGTCGCTTCTGGTTCTGGTTCTTCTTGGTTTGGTGAAGCACTATGGTCATCCTCTATTTCCTCATCTTATGCGTCAGCTACAACCTTAATGTATGCATCCTCATCATGTGGTTATGTCTCCATTTGGTCCTGAATGGAAGTTGTTGGAGCATAACTTGATGATTGGTCCGGGTTGGTCTCCTGGGGACAGCCATCTCTCAAAGCTTCAAGTAGGATGCGGAGAGTAGCTGCACAGTCATAAGTTGAGTGGGACAGATCCTTCAAGCCTTCCCAATTCTTTTCTTCATGAAAACTCTTTTGTTTCAATGAACTTCACATCCCTGGAAACTAGAACCCTCCTTATTTATGGAATATAGCATTTATAACCCTTCTGGTTAATGGAATAGAAAATGAACATGCATTTTGTGCTATTGCATCAAGTTTGTTTTTTTCCTCTCCTGGTACTAGGAAAAAGCACACACAACCAAAAAATTTCAGACAATCAATTGACAGTTTTGTTTGGCTTAATACCTCAAAGGGAGAAGCATCTTGAAGGATTCTAGTGAGAAGTCGATTGATTAAGTAGTAAGCAGTCACCACATTATCTCCCCAGAATCTCTTAGGCATGTTTCTATGAAACATTAGAGCTCTAGCCATCTCCCTGAGGTGTCTATTTTTCCTCTCTGCTATGCCATGTTGCTGAGGAGTATAAGGACAGCTTATTTGATGCACAATGCCATACTTGTTCAGATGTTGGTTAAATGTTTGACTAGTGTATTCTCTTCCATTATATGATCTCAACAATTTGATTTTAGCATTATAATGATTAGTCACATAGTTCTGAAAATTAACAAAGGCTTCTAATACCCTATCTTTTGAAGGCAATAAAGTCAACCAAGTATACTTAGATTTTTCATCAATAAAAGTAACAAAGTAATTATGCTTATCTTTAGACATGCAAGGTGAAGTCCAAACATTTGAATGAATCACGTCAAAGCATTTTTTCATAGATAGTAGAAGATTTAGGAAAAACTATTCTACAATTTCTGCCTAGAATGCAAGCCTCACAATCATTATTCTCAAACTTAACCTCATACAACATCAAACTTACCATATCTAGCATGCTACAAAGCATTATTCTCAATAACATAACTAAAAACAAAAGCCTTAGATAAAGATGATGGCTTAATGTCTTCAAGAACATAAAGACCATCTTTGATGGTGTCTTGTCCAATAAGTTTACTTGACTCAATATCCTAAAAAAAAACTTTATTAGGACTGGATATGGCCTACAAATTTAAATCCGAAGTTGCTTTCTTAATAAACAACAAATTTCAAGTAAAAGATGGCATGTAAAAGGCCTTAGACTCTTTATCAAACAGCTTAAGATCACCAATTCCTTTAATTTTAACTATTTCACCATTTGATGCAATCCCAAGAATGACGTTACTTGATGGACAATGATGGAATGAAGGCTGGCCGTACGGTACTTTCCTTCAAGCCGGTAGAAATGATTTGATGAATGGTAGAAGTGATTGACTTTCTCAATCAGTGAATGAAGAAGTTATCTGAGTCACACAAATAACTTAATCCATAGTTTTCTAAAGAACCTAAGTGCATCTCACACCTAAACTCTAAATAACAAAATTCAAAGATATATTCTTTGCAAAAAAAATACTTTTGTATTAACTTTATGATTCAAGGCGTTCTTTACAAATGCTGATGGTGGTGAGCTTATATAATGCTCATGTCCAAAGATCTAAAGAATTAAAAATAAGGGAAAATCAGCATTTTAGGGATATTGTGGAGAAAAAAAGGCTGAATGAAAGGGATTTGTTTGACTCTTTTGAATCTTGATAGCTTCGGCAGGTAATGATGATCCTTTAGAGTGTCTAGATTCATGAAAAGTTGTCTCAGTCTGCAGTTCCAATGAGAATATAGCCGTTGGTCTTCTTTGGTGGACAATGTAGTGAATATAATGAAAACCAAATAAGGAAGGTTGGTACAAATGCTTCTCCGCCTGATTCGGTGTGAATGGTGCTTCCTAAGGTGTTGTAGAGTGTTTCTATAAGAGTATTAATTTCTCATGTTCGCCAAAAATAAGTCTGGAAGCTCTTAAATCGAACTGTTGTAGACATTTCCCCAAATAGATCCAAGTTGCCTGGTTTTGAAGAATTGGTGATAACTTGGGCATCCATTGGATATTCTTGGTTTCTTGGGTTCTATAGAACCATGAGAGATCCATTAAAAATCTCCAGGTGGTCTTAGGCTGAGATATTGAATGAGTTGGGCTGTGCAGCTCGATCTTTGGTCTGGTTGTAAGTGGTGTTCTGAAATCGGTGTTCCAGATTGTATAATCCATATCTTCCAAGTACAAATCAGGTTTGATGTGAATCCAATTCTCCCGTCTTCCTTGATGAGTTGAGAATCTAAACAGTTGGATTCGTTGCTTAAATCTTCCTGGTACAGTTGGTATGCTTTATTTAGTGGTCGTCGGTCTTGATAGGGTCTATGGTTGATCCTCCGGGTTGAAAATCTCATAACTTTTTCTTGGGAACAGATTTTGATGAGAATCTAATCTTCCGCATTCTTATGATTAGTTGGGGTTCTAGAAAAAATAGATTTGTTCTATTTTCCCTCTTGGTCTGGTCGGAATGATTCAATATGTAATCGTAGGTCTTCATCGGGTACATTGGGGAGTTGCTGGTTTGTAGCTTCCATAACTTCTTCATGCTGAAAGATTTGGACATGATTCTTCTTTGTGGTATCTCTTAGGTGGTTTGAGTGTGTTCTAAAAGTGTTTATTGAGCTGCAATGCTTGATCTGGACCTCCATTTGGGCTGAACTCAGTTTACTGGTCTCATTAGCTCTCCTCAGCTTCATGTTTTTCACCTCCATGGCTGGCTCCGGTTTGGTTCTGGTTATGAGTTTTTCATCATCCTCTCTCCCTTTGTGAAGGTTCTGTCCTCAGAACTAATTTTTCTGCACCAATAGATTGTAAGTTAATTTTCATTCTCTTTTGGGAGTTTAGAACTTTACCTTGATATTGTTGCAGTTTGTTGTTGTTTAACACATCTGAAGGCTCTCCTTTGAGAAGGAAGGATATGATAACCCCTCTATTTTGATCTGGTGCTCTGGTGGGTGATTTTGGATCATGTGGTTCTTCTTGAGTCAAGATGTTGCTGGTGACAACTTCTTGGTGAACTTTGGTGGGATGACACAACTTAGGCATTGGCATCTTTGCTGGTTCCAAGGGTGAACTTCTTTTTCTCTCCCTCTAAGTCTTATACACTTTGATGGTACCTGTTCCTTTCTTGATACTTAAAGAAAAAATCAAGTGAATTATATTTGAAATTGAATCATTAAAAACTGAGTGTTTAAAACTATGATGAATCAAAAGATTATTCCAACAATGAATAAGATCATAGGTTTTACTCACTAAAGTACTAAGTGTGGAGTTTGGTAGTATCCCTGACTTGACATGGACGACCTTGGAAACTTGGGTTGGTGTGGACGGAAGCTTCTCTACAAATTCATGGTGCATTTGTGCCATTAGTTCTTTCCAATCTGCAATTGGCTTCTAATTGATAGTTGGAATGCTCTTCGTTATCTACCATTCAAAAGCTGTTTTTGTAAGACAACTTGTATTAACTTCTTTTCCATTGGGATCTTGTTAGTTTGTAACCACTCCTCCATGTCCATTTCCCACTGCAAGTATACTTCAAGGTCTTTACTGATTCTTGAAAAGATTAGACAGTTTCTTCTTCTTCTTGACTGGTCTGGTGGTTTACGCTCAATATATTTGGCTTTTCGTGCATTTTCTTCTTCAGACATATCTTACTCCTCTTATTCTCAATTGTCATCTTCATCTTCCATTATAGTTGGTACCTACAATGTTCAACACCAAATGTACGAATATGTCCAATAACTAATTGAATGGACTCAGACAGTAATACAAGAAATGAAAATGATTTATGTAATAAAAATAATGGACCGGCTAATTCTAAAGCAATGGACTGACATTTTATGTAACTTTCTTTTTAATAAAATACGAATGCAAATGATTGTTTGACCAAGTGCTAAACTACGAAACATTTGCTGGACAAATCAAAAAAATTCAAAACAAGTTAAACACGGTTTTCTAAAAGGAAACAACAATTATGCTAATAATATATATTTTTTTTACTTGAATACAATCAGCGATTAAGTATAACAATAATATTCTTATTATGCAAAGTTAATCAATACGGATGCTAAATAATTACTAATGCAAGTATAACAAATGCACACAGATGATTAAAGAAGGCAAATGACAATGATGCAAATGATAATGAATAGAAATGGTGCAAGCAATAAACAATGCAAAAGAGAAAGGTAAGAAATCAAACGGAAATGGTGGACTGAATGGGTGGGTGGATGGGATGGCAAGATCAATCCTCTCTCTTTTATTTTTCTTTTTGAATTGACACTTCAACAACCTGAAAACAAGAAACAAAACAAGATTAATGTTTTTACTTTTTTTAGATGGAAATCAAAGTGCAACAAACTAAATAAGTAAATTTTTTATAGGTTTTTAGTTTCATAGAATGTAATTAAACAAAACAACAAAATATAAGCAAATTATAGCAAATGTTTTTTTTGTCTTTTAATAAAAATACAAGAATCACAAAATGCAGAAAATAAGAACACAAAACAAAATTGATAGAAAAGATAGATAAAATCTAATTATGAGTTTTTTAGTTTTGATATCAGATGATACAACCCCGGGAACGAGGTTACTTTATGGATGATGATGGAATGAAGGCTTGCCGTACGGCATTTTCTTTCATGCCGGTAGAAATGATCTAATGAATGGTAGAAGTTATTGACTCTCTCAATCAGTGAATGAAGAAGTTATCTAAATCACACAAACAACTTACTCCACAGTTTTATAAAGAACCTAAACTCTAAAAAACAAAATTCAAAGATACATTCTTTGAAGAAAAAAATATACTTTTGTATTAACTTTATGATTCAATATGTGCTTTACAAATGGTGATGCTGGTGAGCTTATATAGTGCTCATGTACAAAGATCTAAAGAATTAAAACAAGAGAAAAAATCAGCATTTTAGAGATATTGTAGGGAAAAATGCTGAATGAAAGGGATTTGTTGACTCCTTTGAATCTTGATACCTTGGGCAGGTAATGATGATCCTTTGGAGTGTCTAGATTCATGAAAATCTGTCTCAATCCGCAGTTCCAATGAGAATATAGCAGTTGGTCTTCTTTGGTGGACAATGTAGTGAATATGATGAAAACCAAATAAGGAAGGTTGGTCCAAATGAGAGATTTTGAGAGTAATTATGGATTAAAAAGGTAATTAAAAGATTAAAGAAAAATTAAAAAAAAAATTGGAGTAAGAATAGAGAAATTTGTGAGAAAGAGAGAACTTCTCATTTCTTATATTTACAAAAGAGATATACACAACTATTTAAAGCTAAAGCAAAATGAATGTGGTAAATAGATTCTAAAGTATATGTAAATAAAGCAATAAGGTAAAATGAAAAGTAAGAAAAGGCCGGAGATAAAGTAAAAATGCTTTATGACAATGTTTATTCCTGTGAACTGAGTTCTTCCTAGCCTAATAACGGTTATAATCAGGAGGATCTAAAGTATTTGAAGCGTGCATAACACTCCAGAGACTTAAGTTTCAAACTACCGTGGTTTAGATCTTGACATGTATGGATTGTAAGGACATAAGAAACCTGAATCATCTAAGAGCATGATTATGAGTAGATTTTTATAGGAGTTTTTCATATTTAAATAAAGAAAAAAGAAAAAAAAATTAAAAAAAGAAGTATGAAAGTTTCTATTTGAAGAAATTCTGAGAAATTAAGAAAGATAACTTTACATATGTCACTTCCCTATTAAATTAATTACTTATAAGTAATTAAAATTTAGTTATATAATAAAAATATTAATATTTTTCTTTTTTTAGAACTTTAGTAAAGTTCTCAGTTAAACATGTTATAAGAAGTAAGCTTGAAGCCTCTGGTTCCTTTTGTGCTAAATCTTTCGTTTACCAAGATGTTTAAGGTTGATCCGATTAGCTTTGTTGCCTCTCTATTAATACTCGTTTACAAAATGCAACATCCAATAAGTTCCAAAAGAATGTGTCTCACCCAACCCCACAAACACTAATAATATAACAGGTGCAGTTTGTGCATCTCTCCACCGGCTGCTTGAACCATTCTGAGTCCTTCATTGATTCTGCTATGAGATGCCCAACGCTCAATTACTTCGGGATGCACAAACCAATGCAACATCCTTAAGCAATAATGTAGATAGGTTAAGGAACAAGGCTTACCAGCAATTACCCTCTCCATCTTTACAACCAGCAATAGAGATATAAATATATATTGTTTTCTCTTTATATTTATTTTTTCTACGACGAGACCTTGTCTTTTTTTTTTTCTACGACGAGACCTTGTCGTTCGACTCCGAAACGAATACCAACTTCCATTTTAAATTTTTATTCAATAATAACTTTATTTTTTTTTAAAATATTTCTCGACTATTATTATTATTATACGGCAGTTGTCGATACATATAATTTTCCAAGATATTTATTTAGTCTTAATCACTCCCAAACACTAATTTGGCAAAACCAATGAATGTGGTTATCACAAAAAAAAAAAATCAAATGTAGGGTGTTATATATCAATTCTGAAAATTGGACCCTTTTTATAGAAAAAACAAAAACTGAAGACCTCAAAATATAAAGAAAATTGATAACAAAAAAAAAAAAACAGCATTGCTGGCACATGCTTAAACCCGGGCTTGCATGCACATACACGTAACTTTCCTAAGCCCCTCGTTTATGTATATAAACTAGCGCGCGCACACGTACATAAACACTCAGTTTCTCTATGCATCCTAACACTACAAGAAACATGTCTCCATACCGACTGTGACTCTCGTCGGTGGGTTCTCGGATTGTGTAGTCTGCGATGCTATTCCGAGAAAAAAAAAATCCTCGGAGTTTGACGGTCGGAAAGATGTATAGTCGGAACACTGTCGGAGAAGGCCGAGATAAACGGTTGTCGGAATATTTAACGGAAATATTTGTCGGTATTTACTGACGTTGTATTGAGTAGAGATGTGATCAGAAAATCATCGAAAATAAACGTCGGTGATGGATGAGTATGTATCCATGATTAGCCGATGAAGCTAAAAAAAAAGAAAAACAAAATTGATTCTAGAATAGAATCCAAAACCGGCGCATTGTTTAACTAAATTATGCCAAAATCCCGGTTTAGTTGCATGAGCCAAACGTACGCAAAAAAAAATAAAACTATTAATTATAGTACAATACAAACGTGACTAGAACATACAGTCATTGTTTATTTTTGTTTTTTTAATAATATACATAAATATGTTTAAACCAATTCTAACCGGTGTTTCAAGAAACAAATATTGGTTAAGAAAACCGGAACAAACCAAGTACAATACAAAAATTAATCCACCGAAGGAGAAGACATCCTCAATCTTCAAATGGCCACCAAGACGCCATGAAAACGTAACGGCTGCCGGCATCGACTATGTTCTACAATCCGGTTGTAAAGAAAAGTTGGCAGCAGCGGAAGAGACAAAATTGGGCGATGCATCCCTCCCTACCACGAGACACTTAGACCACACACCGGAGCCACCGCTCTCCTCCTTTGAAGAACACGGCAAAACTCACCAGATCTACAAACAATTCCTCCAAATAATTATTCTGTTTCAATAAATTTAACAATATATAATAAAAATATAAAGCAGAATTACAATAATTGTAGAAAAGGTTCAGAAATTAGTACCTGCGTCGGTTGAAAGGATTAGAGAGGAATGGTTGATAAGAGCTGGTATATATATAGGTCAATTGATCGCTTATATCCTTATTCCTATCTACTTAAACAATAAGTTCAAAATATAAATGTAATTAAGTAGTGTGTTGCACAATAATTTCTAAGGTATTAGACAACGAAACACTTTTTGTTGTCCACATACAAATTGTGAACTTATACAGCCAAGTGTGCTTAACACTACAAAAAAAAAAGAGAGAGAGAGAGTTATGAGCATTTCTATCCATTTAGAGCATTTCTATCAATCGTATAAGGAAGAGTTTTTAAACCAGTATAAAAATAAAAAATAATTAAAAATAAAAAAGAAGCAATGAGAGAGAGATGGTGTTTCCTTTGCATACTTGAGAAACTAACGTGTACACAGGTATACACATATCTCACTCATTCAGTTGCCACTTTTTTATTAAAATTTAAATGCATAAACAAATTATATTAAAAGTATAAATACTTTATTATTCAGAACCTTAAATTGGTATATTGATCAATGGAGATGGTTTTAGAAACTTAAGTGGAGTTCTGAACGATTTTATATTAATATTTTATATAAATTAATTATGTTATTAAAAATTATTTAATAAAAGAAATCAAACCTTTTAAAAGGAGACCGCTGTCTCTAAAGTATTTAAAAGTTACTTCTTCAAAAAACGGTTCTACAACCTCTCTGTTATTTATTAAATTTAATTATTTTATTATACTCTAAGTGGTGTCTCTTTAGACATGAAGCATTAATAAAGTTTATTTCAATTGTGGGTTATGTAGGACTAAATCGATGCAGGAAGAGTTGTAGACTAAGATGGTTAAACTACTTGAGTCCAAGTATCAAAAAAGGAAAATTTAGCGTTGATGAAGTCGATCTTCTACTTCGCCTTCATAAACTTCTAGGAAACAGGTTTATATATATGTATATTATTCTATTTTTTTGGTAAAAAGAAACAGGTATATATTCTTGGACACAACTCCAATAATTACATAATGTAATGATACAGTACTAAGTCATGCCCAAATCGTACAAATGCATGCATAGGTGGTCCTTGATTGCTGGTAGATTGCCTGGTCGCACTGGTAATGATGTCAAGAATTACTGGAACACCCATTTGAGGAAGAAGCAAGAACCGTGTTGTAAGAGCAAAACGAGAAAGACATATATTGCTCTCTCAAATACCACACCGGCCCAAAAACTCGACATTATAAGACCTCGACCTCGATCCTTCTCCGTTAACAATGTTAACGGCAGAAACTGGCTCAATGGCCTGCCAGAAATTGACCATGGTGAAGTAAACAATCTAATGGTTGGAGAGAGTGTGCGGTGGGAAAGTTTGCTGGAAGAGAGCCAAGAGACTGATGTGCTGAATTCAAAAGCTACGGTGACAGAAAAGGAGGAAACTTTGGCGGACATTTCTTTGTTCAAATCAACGTCTTTTACGTTTGATGTTGAGGAGAAAGATAAGTTTGTAAGCAATCTAATGGATGGAGAGAGTATGTGGTGGGAGAGCTTACTGGAAGGGAGCCAAGAGACTGATGTGCTGAATTCAAAAGCTACGGCAAAAGAAAAGGGGGAAACCACGGCGGACAGTTCTTTGTTCAACTCTACGTCTTCTACGTTTGATCTTGAGGAACTTTGGAGTGTGTTCGATGCAGAAAGTGGAGCGCTTGATTAGGTTGTTATTACTCTATTATTATGTGAGTTTGTTTTGAACTATTTTGGTTAATGTACCCTTTTTTTTGTATGTGTAATCGAGAGTTTATATATTGAAATCCCAACTTTTATATTTACCTGGTTTGTCCACTAATCCTTCACCTAGGGTTTTTCTTTGGGGAGGGGAACATATATAGTAGCTTTGCCGAACTGTTGTATTGAGCGTTTTTTACATTCTTCGGAAATTAATTGACATATTTAGCCAAAAAATATTAATCATAATGGTTATAACTATACTGTATCTTATAAAAGGTATCTTATTATATAAAATTGGATATTCAAACTTATTAATTAATATAATCACAACATGTATAATAAATCGACTAAATTTTAATATATATATATATAATGTTATTCTTAGTATAACATACTTAAAAAAAAAAACAAAATTATGTTTTCGATTGTCACCGTGTGAATTCGGATAATTCTGGCGTACACAAAACATTTTTATTTTTTGAACTATTATACGTATAAATATTGATGGACCCATAAATTTATTTGTTGGGGTCAAATAACTAAAAAACAATTTCTCAGATGTGAAGAAACTAACCTAAAATATTTTTAAAGAATATAATAATACAACAGGACTGGTGTCAACGAAATCCTTATCTCAGAATTTGAGTGTGTCAACCATTGCCAATTCTGCTGAAGAAACATTTTTTTACAAATTAGTTTTGGAAGAATTTTTTAAACAGGCTTTATTTTCAGCAGAGCTATAAATTATAGGACGACAGCTTAGATGGTTTATAGGCAATGGCGGACCTACTAGTGGATGACCCATGCTACGCGCAGATGATTTTACGTAGTTACTATGTAGTTTTTTTCTTTTTTTTTGGTTTATGTGGTTTTTTTTTTTTTTTGTTAAATTGCTTCTTTTTCTTGCCTGCAAATGTCTATCTACTTATATGTTTTTTTATTTTGTGGTTTTTTACTTTGGTGTTGGTTGTTTTTTACCCAATTTGAATCTATGATTGTGCCTTATCTCCTATATATTATTTGAGAATCCTATTTTATTAATAACCTTCTCTTCATGTGTTTATTATAATTGTGTCATGCTGAGTTGTCAAAAGGAGAAAACTTCTTAAATCATTATATTAAAAGGTTTTGGTTTACTAGAAAAATTATATCATTGTTTATTTTTGAGAAAACTTCTTAAATGCCATTGTTTATTTTTGAACCAGTCAAATAAAATAAATATTTATTTTCAGTAACTAAGTTATTATTGTATGCCTAGAATTCTTTTTGGTGGTATAAAACTATATAGTTTTATATTTCACAAATTCACATAATAAAATTAGAGATATTTAATCATCAATAAAATATTTTTGTTTCTATTTTTTTGGTAAATTTATATTTATTTCATTTACTTATTTGAAAAATACAATAATATATATATATATATATGTGAAATATATATATTATCGTAGTGTTTTTGAGTTTTTTCACGATAATAATTTTTGAAATAGACAAATTTCATGTCAATACAAATATATATAATAATATATATAGTTGTGAAATTTTGATGTAAAACTCTGTTGCATTAAAAGAAAATACTTTGATTTTTACAGATAATCCTATTTTATATATTATTTAAGGATTTTATTTTAGTAATAATTTATAATTTAACTATTTATAAATAAATAATTTTTTATCACTGCATCATATTGAAAGATACTATTAAATAAATATCTAATCTTCATTTACAGATGATTTTACTATATATAACTAAAAATATGTACTTATTTTAGTAAAATATAAATTAGTTTACCAACCAAAATTATATATTCATTTTTCTATTATTTATTCCATATTTTTAAAAAACTTATTATAATTTTACCATTTATAAATAAATTATTTTTTCTATCACTAAAATATATATTACTTTTGAATTATACTCTTTTTGTGATACCATTACTTTTGAATTATACCTCATTTTAAAATTTGGCAATATATAGAAAACTTGATGCAATAATATATCAATCATCAAATCATTATTAAATTGAATTCAATTTAGATTAATTTATATATTCAAAATGGAAATAAAAAATATTAAATAATCTTTTTTATATTATATCTATTGTAAATTTATTGATTTAAACTCATAAACACACTATATATTTAAATAATACCTATTATAGAATTATGTTTAAAAATTCACTTTTTTAAAAAATATTATAATTTAAATTAAATATTATAAAATCATTATAGAATATTTTCACCCTGCACATAGTGTAGGTTACTACCTAATTTGTATATTATAGATCGTGATGTTATTAGTTTTGTTGTATTTTCTCCGTTTATTATGTGTTTAGGGCCGTGTTTTCGTTCTTTCCGTTTGTTTTTCTTTCCTTGATTTTGAGTTATACGGGCCGGGAATGAAATAATTTATGTCTCGTTCTGATAATTTATGTCCTATTATATATCAGTTTCTGATTTCTCGTATCATATATTTTCTTTATTTTCATATGAAACAATTTCATAACTTTAACAAATTAGTATAATTTAATTTATATTTAGTTCATTTCAGTTAATTATATTTTCAAGTTTTGTTAATTTTTATTAAATATTTTTTTTGTTTAATATTTTAACATATGTGATATATCAGCAAAAGTTGGTTAAACATAGTGGATACCTTTAAAAAATATTTGTTTTTATTACCTTTTTTAGATGTGTTTTTAAAATGAGAATTCATATTTCTATCATGTTTTGTCCCTATCTATTTCATTTATTTTGAGAATTCTGTGATATATAAATAAGAGAGATTTTTTATTCTCAAAATTCTTCGTTTTATTCCATTCCCGTTAAATTCTATAATAATTTTTTTTGTTTATCTTTTTCTCCTACATTTGATAGTTTTGTTTCATAATGTTTCTGGTATTTTATCTATTTGTACTTTTCTATTTTTCCTTTTTATTTTTCTGTTTTTTTCGTTTTTTGTTATTTTTTATTCTCGTATTATGCTTATATCTTGTTAGTCCAACCAAATTTTTTTTATATTATTTTTAATGTATATATATTTCTTAGAAAACATTCACTTTAAAACTAAATTTTAAAATAATAATATATCATTTATATATCATTTTTTATTTAATCAATTATTTTTTTAGTTTTATAATATAAATATAAAAAAAAAGATTTTTCATATTCGTTTTAAAAAAAAAATTTTACATATGCCTAAATTTTTAAAATTAAATGATAAAATGGTATAAATAAACTCTTAAATGAATAATAAAATGATGTAAATGATGATTAGGATGAAGAGGTGGGTTAAAGACAAGAGAAAAAATGTTTCTTATATATATTAGGATGCTGTCCGTGCTATGCGCGAATTATTATTTTATAATACTTTTCTTTTAAGTGTGTATATTCCACAATCCAATTTTGTACATGTATATATTTTTTATGATTTTGTGTACGTGAATTTGCTTTGATTTTTTATTTTTTTGGTTTGAGTCAATTTTGTCTTATTCTAATTATTTCTATGGCTGGTAATATTAACCAATGAAATTGAATTGGAAATCATGTAGGGTTTTTATTGATGAATAAAAAGACATCTACAAACAGGTGGATGAATAAAATACTTTTTTTTAAATGACGTATAGTAGGGATGACTTTTTATTGTCAACATATTTACTATAAGGTTTGATGTAATATATGATAATCATAACTATATAGGTGTTGTTTTTTGGTTGTAACGGTCATGTTTTTTTTTTCTCTCCATTTAATGTTGCATTTAGACGTCTATTCTTCCTTTTCGTTGAACTTTTTGATTAATTTTCTTGCATTATATTTAAAAATATATTAATTTATTTTTATAGATAAAAATATGGAATAAATTGTTTTGAATTTACCTTTATATATTTTAGGATTGATATTTATCACAAATATGACTGATTTTATCCTATCTTTTATGCTTAATAAGCATCAGAAAGTAGATGCTTATTCATTCCAAATTGATAATCCGGCTATTTTTGTGCTGTTAATAAATGTATATGCCTCAATCTTTTTATAAAAAAAAAATAATCCAAAAAAAAAAAAATTTAGTTACTTTTTTAATTGTAAGCCTAGTAGAACCTCTGTTTAGACTTCTAGGTTTGTGAGATTTGTTCCTTGTATTATGCATATACTCCCTACAACATCTATGTAAGGAAAGGTAACTATTTAGTTATGTATTTTTTAGCCTCATTAATATGTTTAATAAATTGTTTTTAAGTAATTAGATTACATGGTAATCGTGTTCTGCGATCTCGGAGATTTAGGAGTTGTGCATAATTTTGAATCTCGAATGTGTTTGGAGGTATTGTTGGTATTTTCTCTTTGACTTTATTGAATGTTGTTCCAGTTATTATTTGAAGGGTATATTGATATAGTGTGAACTTGTATTTTCTATTGTTTGGATATACCAAGAAATGTGAAACTCCGTATATTTTTCCTTCCTCAAGTATTTTTTTTGTTCCTCAGTATAAGGGTATTTCATTTTTGTGTTTATCATATTGTCATCTTGGATAGAAATTTATTTGTATATAATATAATAAATGTAATTTAGTTCTGTTAGAGGGTGTGTTTACCTTAATGTTTGTGAATAATAATATTATTCTCAAATTTTTATTCTTTTCGTTTTTTCTACATCATTCTTTGGTTTCTCTGTCTAAATTGAATTTTTATCGTAATAGGTATTTGCATTTCTCTTTGATTTTAGGAGAATAATAAGTTGATTTTTTTTTTAACCTGTCCATATTTATTCGTTCAAACAAATTATTTTTCGTTATGGTTTCATAAATTAGTATTAACATAATTTGTTTTTAAAAAGGTTTCGCATGGGGAATATAATATGTATATTTATGTTTTTATGTTTCATTTATTTTAATATTTATTTCTAATTTATTTACGGGAGAACTGGGTTATTCCATGTAGCTATAGCTATTCATCCTGATTAATGCTTTCATGTAGTAACTGTTTTTTTTTGTAGATTAAAATATACTTGTGTTTTTATTTGATAACAAAGTTGTGGTGGAATGGTGTATATTTGCGAGTTTTGTTGCATGAACTTCTACACTGTATTAACATGTACGAACCATGCTTTAGGTGCATGATGTGAGTTATTAGTGTTTGATTATTTTAACTCCTTTTCTCTACATCATTCTTTTGTTTTGTCTGTCTAAATTGATTTCTTATCCTATTAGGTATTTGCATTTCCATTTGATTTATGGAAAATAATAAGATCTGTTTTTTAAAAAAAACCTGTCCATATTTTTCCCTTCAAACAATTTATTTTCTTTATGGTTTGATAAATTAGTAAATTTTTTATTGTAAAAGAGTTTTAATGGGAAATATACTATTTACAGTAATGTAGCCGAATTATTAAAAATTTGGATATAACTTTACATTTTTTTTCAATAAGTTTTATGAATAAATTTTGGCTTTTTTGAATAAAAAATTCGTTTTAAAACTTTGAAAAGGGAAGTATAATATGTATATTTATGTTTTTAAGTTTCATTTATTTAATATTTATTTTGTAATTTTTTTTGGGAAAATTTTGTGTTATTCCATATACCTATGGCTACTCATCCTAAATCGATTAAGCTGATTATTTTGGTTTGGTGGATCCGAGAAGTAAATTACATATCAGTTATTACCTGGACCACTCAGAAACTTTTAGTCCATATTGGTTTGAGAACTGAAATCTTTGGTATATGGTGGTGTACTGTATTGAATCTAAACACAAGTAAAGAACGAATAACTCTCGTATATTGCTTAAGAAACTTCTCAAAACTCAAGCACTCTCAATCTCTCTTATCTCAAGTGCTTACCACATACGTTGGCAACTACTTATATAAGAAAGAATTACAATTATTTCCTTTTATTATATCATATAGATAATTCCTAATATGATCTAATCCTAATCTCTTTAGTGACCATATCTCGGTAGGATTAGGATAGCTTCTAACTCAAGTTAGTTCAAGATTATCTCCAACAATCTCCCTCTTAAGCTTGAACTCCTTCTTCCTCAGATCATACACTCCAACAAGATCCCTCATTTCACCAAACTTAATCCTTGCAAGTGGTTTCGTTAAGATGTCAGCCTTTTGTTCGACGCCGGGAACGTGTTCGACTTCCACCTGCTCATTTTCAACACATTCACGAATGAAGTGATACTTCCGGTGTATGTGTTTACTGTGGCCGTGAAACACAGGATTTCTGGTGAGTGCAATGGCCGACTTATTGTCAATGTGAACTGTAACTCTCTTAAGAGCTTCTCCCGTAACTTCAGAAAGCAGATCTTGCAGCCAAATAGCTTGTTTGGCTGCTACAGTTTCCTGCTTCTGAGAACACCAAGTAATCGGACAGTCATTGAGGTAGAAGATATGTCCACTCGTGCTTTTGCCATCATCTTCATCAACATTGTGACTTCTGTCACTGTAGCCAATCAAACCCGAGCTGTTGCCTTTCGTAAACATGAGACCATATCCAGATGTTCCTTGTAAATACCTCAGAACATGTTTCAAAGCTACACCGATCATGCATATAATGACTTAGAATTCCAACAGCAAAAGATAGATCTGGTCGGGTATGAATCAAGTATCTGAGACACCCAATGCTTCTCTTATACTCTCTTTCATTGATAGATTGCTCTTCTAAAGCCTTAGAGAGTTTTGACCCTGAATCCATCGGGATTTGCACAGCATTGCACTTGCTCATACCTGTATCATCGAGAATTTTCTCTGCATATCTCTCCTGCTTTAACATGATTCTATTGTCTCCTTGGATGACCTCAATGCCAAGATAGTAAGTTAACTTCCCAAGGTCACTCATCTCAAATTTTGTTGACATTCCTCTTTTGAACTCGTGGATTACGCTCAAGCTCGTTCCTGTGACCAGGAGATCATCGACGTACACAGCAACGATTAATAGATGTTCACTATCTTGTTTTCGATATAATGCTGGTTCCTTGGCACATCTAATGAATTCTAGTTCCTTGAGAATCTGATCAAGCTTGTGATTCCACGCCCGTGGAGCTTGACGTAACCCGTACAATGCCTTATGTAACTTGTAAACCATTATGTCACTTCCCTCCTTGACGAAACCTTCTCGCTGAGACACGAAGACCTCCTCTTTTAGTTCTTCATGCAAAAACGCTGTTTTAACATCAAGGTGGTGCACCTCCCAACCTTTAAAGGCAGATAAAGCGATGATAAGGCAAATTGTTTTGATTCTGGCTACAGGAGCAAACACTTCGTCAAAGTCAATTCCATGCTTTTGTACATACCCCTTTGCGACTAATCTCGCTTTGTACTTGTTAATACTCCCGTCTGAGTTACACTTGACTTTGAATACCCACTTTAAACCAATTGGCTTAACTCCAGCTGGCAACTCTACCAGACTCCATGTTTTGTTCTTTTCGATCGAGCTTAACTCTTCCTTACATGCTTCTCTCCACACTTCGTGCTCCTTTGCTTCTTCATAGTTCCACGGTTCATCATTTAGTGATAACAAGAGACGTTCTCCTTCAGCTTTTGCTAAGAGTACATAGTCTTGTAGATAGCTCGGTTTCACGCTTGGCCGTGTTGATCTTCTTAACACAGGTTGATATGTTTCAGTGTCTTGCTCGTGATGAATTTCTACCAAGACTTCGACTTCATCATCAGAATCATCATCATGATCATGTTCATTCTCGTTAAGGCCTTTCATATTGACATTCTCAAGGTCTCCATATGCAATGGTAAATGATCCAGGAACCTCTGTTTCTTCTCGTGAGTTACTCTAAGTCCATCTTTTAGATTCATCGAAGACCACATCTCTACTTACTGTTACTCTCCGTGTTGATGGATCTAACAGACGATAAGCCTTGCTTCCAGGTTCCATTCCAAGATATACAAGTGCACGAAACCTATCATCCAACTTCGTTAGGTGTTGTGACTCTACTCTTGCATAACTAGTACAGCCAAAGACACGCA
>OVBI01001444.1:0-34321 GCA_900406495.1 Sisymbrium altissimum | reverse complement strand
AAAGGCTGTGGTTCGATTTAAGGTGGACGTGTGTAAGGATTTGAGTGTGGTTGATGAAACCGGGAAAAGGAAAATTGCTTTGGGAGAACATATTATCTATGTGGGAAACTTGAAATATTCGTTGCAAGTTAGGATCTAATTATGATTCAATTGTTTTTATTTGTATTAATTATTTAAATATTTTTAAAACAAAATATTGAAATAAAATGAAATCAAGGTAGTTCATTAAAAATTAACAACAAAAAGTTATAAAAAATATTTGTGGTCCTATGATAAAGTTTAAATTCTTTTAATTTCTAATTGCATGTATTAGTAGTGGTTTTCTTCCCTATGCATGTATTAGTAGTGGTTTTCTTCCCTATGCATGTGCGGGATATGTTTGCATTTCATTGTTAGAGGACACTCTCAAAATATGGAAATTATTCATCCTATTCGTTTTTGTATTTAGATATAACATATGAATTATACATTGAAGTATGCATTTGGATGATGTATCTAAATGTTTGTTTTGTATTTTGACATTTACATCTAGACCTAGTATTTGGATGTTTAGTTATCTGTTTTCGGTTTTGTAGTAATATTCAGATGCTGTTATTGAAAAAGATTAAAAATGGACATGTTTGAATATTTAAGTAAACAATCAATTATTAGATTACTTAATTTCTAAAATTCTAATTTATTTGCTAAAAGCTTTACGATAGTTACAGAAAATGTAGTTTTGTGGTTACGGTATAATACCAAATTTGTGATTTTATTGGAATAATGTGGATTTGCGAATTTGTCGAGAAAAAGTGAATCTGCAGTTTGGCAGAAAGAAGCATCTATGGTTATATCAGAAAATATGAATTTGCGGTTTGGTGAAGAAAATGTGAATTTGCGTTATGGTGGAAAATCGAGATTTTGATGGAAAAACATGGATTTGCCGGACAAATGCAGTTTTACTGTTTTAAAGGAAAAATATGAATTTACGGTTTTAAAGGAAAAACTTGGATTTGCGGTTGTGGTAATAAATCGGTGATTTGCAGTTTTGACAGAAAATGTAGTTTTGTCGCTTTAACGGAAAAGCATGGATTTGTAGTCTTGATAGAAAAATGTGAATTTGCGTTTGCCTGAAAAATTCAGATTTGTCGTTTTGAATAAAAAAATTGATTTGCAGTTTTAGCGGGAAAATACGAATTTGCAGTTTTGACGAAAAAAATACGGATATGTCGTTTTGACAGAAAAACTTAAAATTGTTATTTTGGCAGGATATCATTGGATTTGCGGTTTTAGGTAGAAAATGCAGGTTTGCAGTTTGACGAAAAAACATAATTTTGCTGTTTTGGCGGAAAAAATACTAAATTTGTGGTTTTTGCAAAAAAAAATGGGGAATTTAAGTTTTGACGAAAAGCAGTTATTTGACATTTTGACAAAAAAAAACTATATATTTGCCGTTTTGGTGGGAAAATAGAAATTTACTATTTTGGCGGAAAAACGTAGATTTGCAGTTATGACGGAAAAACACATATTTGTCATTTTGGCAGGAAAACGGGGATTTTAGGTTTTGGCGAGGAAACAAGGATTTATGGTTTTGGCGGAAGAACTTGGAATTGCTGTTTTAGCAGAAAAACTTGAATTTGGCGTTTTGGCGGGAAAATATAAATTTGCAGTTTTGGATGAAAATGCGGATTTATGGGTTTGGGTGAAAATATGGACTTAAGATTTTGATGAAAAATGATAATTTATGACTTTTGTAGAAAATCGCAGATTTACGAATTTATGACTTTTGTAGAAAATGATACTTAGCAAAGAAAATACTAATATTATTTTAATTTTATTATATAAAATATCAACATTCAAAGTTAGTAACTCACAAGATCATGACAAGTGGCAATATGATGATTTAAGATGTTGACATGTGTCAAAAAAAGTTTTATTTGTTAAATTTTAGAAATTATAAAGGAATAAAAAAACTCTAAAATTACAAATTTAGAAAAATTATTTCTTTTATTATAACCAAAAAAGGAATATTAAAAAAGTAAATCATAAAGCAAAAAGGATTATATGTTTTTTCAAAAAAGAAAATTTTTTTCCAAAAAGAAAATTTACAAAAAAAACATTTATAAACGAAAAATGATTTAAAGAATTTTCCTTTTCTTAGAAATCATAAATTCCAGAAAATAGAAATAATCACCCTTATATAAAGGTATCTATTCTATCATAATTTTTCATCAAACACAAAAATAAAATCCTGAAAATTCGATCATACGCTCAGACTTACAAGAAATATCATCCACTTTCTAATCAAAATCCTTCCAAAGTATGTTTCTTAATTGTAATTTTATTTTAATTGTAAAACTTAGACATCATACTTTTTTAAGGGTATTCGTGAATTTATTTATTCATAACTTACATTTACTTTTAAATGAATTAATATTAAAAATCAAACTGAAAAACTTTTTATTCATTTATAGGATTTATTTTTACGAATATCTATTGTTTTATTTGTTTTTCAAATTTTTTAATTACGGGTTATAAAAAATATTTTCGAATATTTTAAAATGAATTTTATTATTAATCCCTCAAACTTAATAATTAACAATATTGTGAGTGATAGTTTCTTGATTTAAGATGTTAACATATGTCAAAATATATTTTTTTGTTAATATCTTAAAATTATTAACAACAACAAAAATTATTATTTTACAAATTTATAAAACTTATTTAACATCAGAGTAGACATAAAAAATCATAAAAATAAATAATAAGCTAAAAAGATTAAAGAATTTTTTTTAAAGGAAAGAGTTCTTTTTTACAAAGGAATGTTTTCCAAAAAATAAAAATCCAAGAAATATAGACATTATAGTCTTTTACAGGTGTTTATGAATATATTTATTCATAAATTATATTTACTTTTAAATGATATAATATTTAAAATCAGTTTGAAAACTTTTTATTCATTTAGAGGCTTTATTTTTCTAAATATTTATTATTCTATTAGTTTTTAAAATTTATTAATTACCGACTACTGAAAAGACATTTTTGAATAATTCAAAATGAATTTTGTTATTACTTTCTTTTTTTTAACCCGCATATCAGGCGGATCTTTATCTAGTGATAAATATAAAATATCTTATAATATATATTATCAACATTCAAAGTTAGTAACTCACAAGATCATGACAAGTGGCAATTTGATGATTTAAGATGTTAACATATGTCAAAATATAGTTGAGTTGTTAAATTTTTTAGAAAAACTCTAAAATTACAAATTTATAAAAATTACTTTTTTATTAATAACCAAAAAAAAATCATAAAAGTAAATCATAAAACAAAAAGGATTTAAAGTTTTTTCAAAAAAGGAAAATTGTTTCCAACAAGCAGAATTACAAAAAAATATTTATAAACGAAAAAAGAATTTAAATAATTTTCCTTTTCTTAGAAATCATAAATTCTAGAAAAATAGAAATAATCACCATTATATAAATTTATCTATTCTATCATAATTTTCTTAATTTGAGAAAATTTATTTCATTAGAATTTATTATTATTACGTGTGACTATATTTTAAAAGATTTGTTTTAATGTAATTTTTAAATTGTAAAATATAGACATCATAGTCTTTAAGGGTGTTCATGAATTTACTTATTCATAAATTATATTTAGTTTTAAATGATACAATATTTAAAATCAGACTGAAAACGTTTTATTCATTTAGAGGCTTTATTTTTCTAAATATTTATTATTCTATTAGTTTTTCAAATTTATTAATTACGGGCTACAAATCAAATATTTTTGAATAATTCAAAATAAACTTTATTATTATTATTTTTTTTTATCCGTTTATTAGGCGACTCCTTATCTAGTTATATAATAAAATAATAATATCAGTTTAAGAAGAATTTTGGTTTTTGAGATGGAAATTTAGTATCCAAACTCCACTTTTTCAGCAGTGAAATGCTATATCCCAACACAAATTTTAATATGAAAAAGCAAACAACATTCAGACACGTGTAACCAAATACAGCATCTGCCTAAAAAAATGAACATGTCCTTAATTATTGGTTTATCTATTCTGCTCTTTCGCTCGTGGTTGAAATGTTGTTTGGTTTTTTCCAATTGATGTCAGTAGGTGTTTAATTGCTATTTCAGTCGTTTGGTTTCTCTCTCGTTTTTCTTACTATTGTGTTAAGGCAATCCCGGAAGGCAAGTAGATGCCCTGAGCATGCATTTGTCAAGGCATGCCGTTAAGGCACGTGCTGCAGACCACGATTAAGGCAGCGACATCTCTGCGGGCGTATCGAGAGCCTGTGCTCAGGGCTGGCGATGCATCCCGGTCGGATGTTGAATTGAGCAATCCAGTCCACCAATCGATTCGAGGCATGGACCAACGTGGATTAAGGCGGTGGCCTAAGCCCGGGTTCTCGATATGCTCGCAGAGACATCGCTGCCTTAATCGTGGTCTGCAGCACGCACCTTAATGGTGTGCCTCGACAACTGCATGCTAAGGAGAGGAGTTGGTTTCTCTCTCATTAGTTACAGGAGGAGACAACAAATATATACAAAAAAATAGATCATAGAATTGAAGACTTTGCATGTTAAAGAAGTCAATCTTAGAGCATCTTCAACCTATACTTTATCTATTTATCTTTAAATATAGAGCTTTTACACTTAAACTCATTTTGAAATTTTGAACAATAAAACTCTATATTTGAAATATCACTACTCAAAATTTCAAATTTAAAGTTTCATATTTTTTATTTCATTTTAATCAATGCCCAAACATATAACTTAAATAAAATATGTAGGTTTATATTATTAGGATATAATATCTCACATCGAAAGTTGGAAGGGATCTTAAGTAATATATAAAGGATATGTACCTCTTCACTTATTGCCAATTGGTTTTGAGTTGGAAGCTCATACTAAAGTCCAAATTTAACATGGTATCAGAGCCCGATCCAAACAGTCCAATCCGATCTGACCCAAAGTTGGTCCAATCATCGATAAGGCCCAAAATTGATGTTGTTGATCCAAACCCGAACATTCCAAGATTAATGGCTAAAGAACCATCATCTCGAGGGGGCGTATTAGGACATAATGTCCCACATCGGAAGTTGGAAGGGATCTTAAGTAATATATAAGGTATATAGACCTCTTCACTAATTAGTTTTGAGTTGGAAGCCTATATTGAAGCCGGAATTTAACATATATTTCTATCATTTTAATCCATATAATTTTTATATCTTATACATATTTAATATATAAATTTATAAGTTAACACTAAATGAATATGTTTCAAAATTAACAATTAAAATACATTGATATAAAATAAATATTACATAATTTTAAATAATTTTACACAATAAGAATATTAAATTAATCAAATTTAATACAAAAATATATATATATTACACAAACTAACATACAGTAACAATACAAATACTCAGGTAAATTTTTGTAAGATTTTTTTTTATAACTATTTTAAAGTTTAATGGTTTATAATCATTATGATTACAATTGAAGGAATATAATGAAAATTATAAAACTTTTTAAAACTAAATTTAAAATTTTCCCATTGGAGAATAACACTTTAAAACTTTAAATATAGAGTTTTGGAAACTTTGAAAATAAAGTATGGTTAGAGATGCTCTTGATATAAATGTTCATACCTATAAAACTCATCAAACAGCATATATTGCTCCTTCAAACTACTTCCTCTTTCTGTGAGTGTTTGTTTACCGGCGAGAACTGTTTATACGACTGACTAACGCAAAATGCCAGTGAAAAAAACTTTTAAAAATCATTGATAGCGAAACAAGATCAAAATCTCAAATGATAACTCGTATCCTTGCAATGTATTGCTTAACATTTTCCACTTTTTCATTTTTGTTGCGTCTCTTGAAGTTGTTAAATATACAATCGTACTGGAGAGAAGATACTTCTCATTTGCCTTTAACGTTTCCTGTACTCCCATATAAAAAGCTTTATACAGAATGTCTACAACTATCATTAAAAAGTAGTAAAACACCAGTTAGAAAACGAAGCCAAAATACTAAATATAATCACACGTTTAAAGGTAGATATTTTTGGATAATTCCAAGCTATAACGTAAAATATTCAATTCTCCTTGATTTGGAAGCCCTAAATCTAAAACAAATGGAGAACGAAGTAAATAATGTTAAGAATCTCAGCGGTATTCTCCCTAGGTACTTGTCATGAATGCTTTTCTTCTCTTTCTTTTCATCTATAAACCCGTTAGTTTTTCTCTTTCTTTTTATATTCTAAACACATTTCTTCTTCTCTTTGTTATCGTGTTTTAAACACAACTGTTATATTCTTTCTATCTTTTTTGATATTTTCGGATATAAATTCTATGAATCTATGTAGTCAAACCTCCAATTTTATTGAATTTTGTTGAGCTACACGAAATTTTTGTATTTGTGGTCCAAAATTTGATTTAAAAATAAGTGACCTAACACAAATATTTTATATGCTTTAAAGAAATAACGAGTTTGAAAATTACAACAATAACCAAAACTCATTATATTGCTCTAAGGCATAGAGATCCTTAATTTGCCAACTCAAACTGGATCGATGTCATGGTTATAAAAACCCATCAACACTAAAACATAAAAGATTCTTATTTATTGTTTGATGTCATTATATAGGGGTGTTAAAATGAGTTAACTCGACTCAGCTCGGCTCAATTATATCTCGGATATTTTATAACTTTGCTCAGCTTAGCTCATTTATAAATGAGTTTAGAAAATATACCTCAAACTCAGATCCTTTTTGATTATGAATTAAATGAACCGTTCAAGAGTTAAAAAAAAAAATAAATATAATAATCAAAATAATTATAAAAATTTTAATTTTAATTAAAATTTTAAATAATGGAGAATAAAACTATAAAATCCAAAAATATAAACAACAATGTCAAATGCAAATCCAAATACATAAAAATATAATAGAATAGAATATTTTCATTTATTTGATATTATATTTTAATTTATTTTTGTAATAAAAATTATTTATTATATATTTATATCTATAGTACATGTATATATGTATTTATTATTTTTAATTAATTTAAAAAATCATTTGCTCATGAATTAACTGGAAGTCATCAGAACTCGCTTGTTTAACTCATAACTCTTTAAACTCATTCGTTAATCTCATTTATTAAATCATCTTAAAAAATACAGTTCAAAATCATAAAAATACGAGCCGAACAGAGATATTTCATGAGATATTAGCTCATTTTTATATTCTTATATATCAGATTTTAGGTATTGAATGCCACTATGATTTATATGTGATTATGATTTATATAAGAAAGTGCTATTTTTAAAAAAGATGCTATTTGTTAATACTATGAATGAATATAGGATTTGAGTGCGAAACTCTTTCTTTTTAGAGATAATTACATCCAGACACACTTTTTGAGAGTTTAATTACATAGAGGAGCACTTCGGGATTGGGACACACTTTCATGCTTTGTTGACAAAAAACATAACATAAATTGCCCTTGTACTTACGTTTAATTGGTTAAAGAGAAACCAGTTTTTTAAATAGTCTGGTTATGTGTTAACATATCTTACCCATTTGATTGTGTTGCCCAGATTTCATCGTGTGGTTGAGATTAAAAGATCATTTTATGGGTGCAAGTGGACATTGGGTAACGTGCGGCTAATATCAACCGTTCATATTTATTTAATGAGTAGAATCCAATGGCTAGGGATTCAATTATAGATATACAAAAATTCAATGTACTTTTCACGAAATGATGAGATCAAATTAGAATTACGTGGGTCGGCATACATTGGTCCGACTGGACAGTCAGAATTACGAGGGTCTGTATGGATTGGTACGCATGGACAACCACAGATGGACAAGCGAGGATCCTCTGATGGACAATGTAAGTCGAATTTGTCCACAAACGTTTGACCATGTAGATGATGATGAATGTGACATTGATCTTTTATTTGATGATAGAACATATGATTGTAGGTTTTTGGATAGATAGAGATTTGACAAAAAATGGATGGACAGAGGAAGAGATCGATAATTGTGGACACTGGAAATATAGATACGAATCGCGTGGTCAGAGAATTGACATAATTCAATTTATTGGATCCAAAGAGTGGACATGAGCGTGGTCAGCTGTGGTGTGGATAGAAGACTCGTGGATACGTGCTACAATACCACTATTTTCTCTGCGGGAGCTTGATGTCCAATTCTGAATCTTCGCTTGAAACTAAAAACTAATATGAGAGTTAGAGAAAGAAACTTATTTTATCAAATCAAACAATGAATATATGTATAAATTTAAAAAAATAGGATATCTTTGAGGGATATGGCTAACCTGGTGACGGCGGAGTAATCGAACCGCCAGAGATCTGCTTCGCCATGGGATTTTGGTGGTCAATTATAGGAATGAAGATTTATCTAAGTCAGCCATCCGAAATGCTGATAATCGAGAGACTTTTGATTGGAGGATCTTCGCGTGGTCAACAGTCGTTGATGCCTGTAATCAACTTGAGGAATCTCCACCAGACGCTGGTAAACTAGAAATTAGGATTTTTACTATTTCAAAGGGAAAGATGAAAAAAGGTTAGGGATGGACTATTTAGTTAGTTTTTGTGTGGGAGTTAATTAGATATTTCCAAGTCCAAAAGTGTGTGTCAAATACAAAATGTGTTTTGTGTTACTTTTGACTTTAAAGTGTGTTTTAGTGTAAAGCACTCTTATTTTTATAGAGATTTTACGGTCTATATACACATAAAAACACGGTAATAGCAAACTACTATTTTTACTATTTAAACCACTATTCATATTTCATTAATCCTAGGATGCCCATACTTTTTTATTGTCTAATCATCTCTCCCTTTCTCCAATCTCTTATTTCCTTCCGACTTTCTTTCTTTATCTTCAATTTCTTCACTTTTCCACAACATATACAAAACAAAAAGTGGAGAGAGTCTAATCACATAATCAAAATTACTATAATTAAAAATTGGAGGGAAACTTAAGGAGTATTTGATCAAACGTAGATACCACCTATCGTATTTTTTCTTCTATTATATTACAGTAATATAGTGTTATGAATAGTTATACCAGTTCTTTAGGTTCACTTATTTTAAAAAAAATAAAGTTAACTAGTTAATATTTCAGTTAGTAAACACAACAAAACATATATAATAGTTATTATCAATGTAACATGTAATTTAACTAATAAAACAGAAAGTTACTTAGGTAACATTTCTGTTAGCAAAGACAGAAAAAAAAATTATATGTAAATTCATATGTTAAACATTAAGTTAACTACTTAACATTTCTGTTACCAAGCACAGCACAAAAATAACATGTTATTAACGGATAGATAGCATGTTATTAATGGATATAAAAAAAATATTAGATATATAAGTCCATATCTATTAACAGATACAAAAAATATTAGTTAGATAAATACATGTGTGTTAACGGATACAAAAGATGTTAGATAGATAAATATTTTGTTAACACACCTCGAATTTTGGTCCAACCGTCATCGATCTCAACATCTAGATCGAGTGTGGAGGCGGAGGAAGAAGAGAATCCATCTATTGACATTCTTGAAATTTAGAGGTTCTCCAGCAATCTTCAGCGTAGAAACCGGATTTATCTTGAATCCGAACTCTAAAATTCATAAAAATAGATGAAAAAGGTAAAAAGAAGAGAGCTAAATAATCACGTTGGAAATTTTTTCCCATTAGAGATAATCTAGGGAGTTCAAAAGTGAAAGAGAGAGATAGACTGAGAGGAAGAAAATGAAAAAAAAAAATATATAGAGGAGAATAAGTTAATAATTTAAAGAGGAAATTTGGATAAATGCATTAATTTGAGATTATATTTTGAAAACTACACTATATTTTTATACTTTTGAAAATTATACTTTTTCATAAGTAAACTGACTAATTAACATAAATAAAAGTTTTAATAAATTTAATATTTAAATTTCTTCTTGTAAAAATAAACATATAAAATAAATGATATATAATTAATAGGGATAATTAGCAAAATAGCTTAATTAAGATTTAAAATTTGGAAAATACACTTTTTAATTTTTTAAAAACTATACTTATTTATATGTAATAAGACTCTTTTGATCCATATTTTAATTAATAAAATTAAAAATTTGAAAATATAAATATTTTGATTAACTTATTTAAAATAAAAATATATTTAATAATTAAATATACTAAAATATATATCTGAATAACATTTGAAATATTTTAAAATTATCTCTAATAAAAATCTGTTTTATTAATTAATCTTATATAAATAACTTACCTAAAACTTTTTATTATACTTATTATTGAGTTGTTTTTAAATTAAATAACTCTTTTGATCAATTATGAAAATTTTAAAGATTATGTTTAAATAAAAATTAGCCAAAAATCAAATTAACATGTTTTATTGTTTTCAAAACTAAAAAAACAATTTAATAATAAAATATTATAATAATTAACAAATTCTAAAAAATCCGAAATTGAAAATCCAAAAGTAAAAATTTTAAGATATAAAATTCTAAATAAATTCAGATATTTTAAAATTTTAAATAAAATATAGAAATATTAATTATATATTATTCATTTTATATATTTATTTTTATAAGAAGAAATTTAAATATTAAATTTAATAAAACTTTTATTTATGTGAATTTAGTCATTTTACTTATGAAAAAGTGTAGTTTTCAAAAGTATAAAAATATGGTATAGTTTTCAAAATATAATGTCAAATTAATGCATTTATCCAAATTTCCTCTAATTAATATTTTAATTGTATTTATTAAAATATGGGTCAAAAGAATCTTGTTACATATAAATAAGTGTAGTTTTCAAAAAATTAAAAAACAGTATATTTTACAAATTTTAAATCTTAATTAGGCTATTTTGCTAATTATCCCTAAATTAAATTATATATTATATCTCCTAGAGTTATTTTCCTAACATTTTTAACTTATTGATTACTGTATTTGGGGTATTTAAACTGTTAGGATAATTTCTATATTACATTTTTCTAATTCCTATGTGTATATTTGCCTTATATTTTTAGCGGAAATGTAACATAAATACAATTAAAATACAAAATTAGTATATCAAAAAACATTATGTATATTATTATTATTATTGATTTAATTATTACTTGTGGCCATCCATTAAATGACCTCTTAGTTTTTATTGTAAATTTTGTTTTTTAACATTTACACTTCGCAGCGAGACAATGTCCGGCGAATCGGTGGTTACAGCCATGGAAACGACCGAGACAGAGGAGACGAATCATAACTCCATCAAGACTAACTCCAAGAACGCCGATACAACAGAGATGGAGCTCAAGATTCTTGCAGCTATGCGTTCCCGCGTAACCTACCTCAGAAACAAAGCAGAGTACAAATCTTCGTCTCTCAATCTCTTCTTATTCCGTTGAATTTTCAGTTCTTGGTTTTGAAACTAGGGTTCTTGGAAAATCTTGAAAAGGTTTGATCTTTTCTTGTGAAATGTTTCAATCTTTTGGAAGTCTCTTCTTATTTTGGGAATGAGTAGTTTTCACTGCATTGGCAATATCAGTTTCTTGGTTTTGTAAATTAGGGTTCTTGGTTAAGCTCAGACTAATTTGATGTCGAAATGTCTTTAAAATAGTGAAAGTTTCAATCTTTTGGAAGTGGAGAGTTGAATAGTAGAGTCTCTTCTTATTTTGGGAATGAGTAGAGGTTTCATTGTTGTTAACTGCATTGACAATATCAGTTTCTTGGATAAGCTCAGACTAATTGGATGTCGAAATGTCTTAAAATAGTGAAAAGCTCCTTTCTTTTGGAAGTAGAGTCATTTGCAGTTTTTTAATTTTATTTTGCAGCTCTGTCACCTTCGCGAGTGTTCGGAGACTTATTGAGGAAGATATGGGATTGGAGAAATTTGCTTTGGATGTGCATAAGAGCTTTGTTAAACAGCATTTAGTTCAGGTATGATTTCACTTGTGTAAACTATTTTTTCACTTCTTGCACCATGTGAGAGCTCATATGGTTTCTTTCTTGATGGCAGTGCTTAGAGGATGATGATGTTGCTTCTGAAAATCCTCAAGAAGCTGAGATGAAAGACGATGTGACTGAAGAGCATGAGGTGAAAAACGATGTAAGGGAAGAAACTGGTGATGATGAGGAAACTGCTGGTGATGATGGTGGTAGAGCTTCAGAAAATCCTCAAGAAACTGAGATGAAAGACGATGTAACTGAAGAGCATGAGGTGAAGAACGATGAGAGGGAAGAAAGTGGTGATGATGATGATGTCGCTTCAGATAATCCTCAAGAAGCTGAGATGAAAGACGATGTGACTGAAGAGCATGAGGTGAAAAACGATGTAAGGGAAGAAACTGGTGATGATGAGGAAACTGTAGCTGAAGAAGATACGAAAGATGAAGGGAATAGAGAAGATTTGATGAGTGATGTAAAGAGAGCACTTTGGAAAAGAGCTTCTTATATTAAGGCTAATTTAGAGTGAGTTCAAATTCTCTTGAGTATGACTTTTAGAAAATGAAATTCTTTTTTTCTGTTTTAGTAATGGTTTGATTTTGTTTCAGGGAAATTACAATGGGTTCACTTCGTCGACTTTTGGAGGAAGATCTTAAACTAGAGAAGGATTCTCTTGTTCCCTTCAAGAAGTTCATTAACGAAGAACTAGATGCAGTGAGTTGCTAAATTGATTTATGTTATATTTTGAGTATTCGCTGGGAGGCAGTCTTTTGATAGTTTTATTGGCTAATTAGGTACTAAAAATGCCTGATGCTCCAAAACCATCGACTAAGCCTACTGGGAAAAATGTAAAGAAAAAGGTTAAGAACACACCATCTAAGAAGGTAGTCAGTGAAGAAAACTCTGATTCAGATGGTGAAGATGATGTGGACGACGAGGAAGTGGCTGTGAAGAAGAATATGACTCAGAAAAGAAAGCGAAAAGTTGAAAATGCCAAACCGGTTGCTGGGAAAAAGAAAGCAAAACATGCAGAAACAGATTCAGAGAACGACAGTGATGCAGGAGATAGTGAAATGAGAGTGGAAAAGCCTTTGAAGGTATAATAAATTCTTATCTCAAATTACAATAAAGCAAGGTACAGTTTACGGTTCACCGATATGGTTTCTGCTTGTTATATTATTCAACAACAGGCAAAGGAGACTACAACTACTGTGTATGGAAAGCGTGTCGAGCATCTTAAATCAGTCATCAAATCTTGTGGGATGAGGTTTTAATCAAATTTGGTAGATATTTGAAAAAGCTCTATGTTGGTCCATACTCTAGATCCTTATTATTGTTATTGTTCTTTTCTTGGCAGTGTTCCTCCTGTTATTTACAGGAAAGTCAAGCAGGCTCCTGAAGAGAAACGTGAGGCTACTTTAATAGAAGAGCTTAAGCAGATACTTGCCAAAGAAGGGCTGTCTTCAGATCCTTCAGAGAAAGGTAATGTTATGCTGAAAATGATCTCTTTTGCTTGGAACGAAACTTATATTTGTCCGTTTTATTATCGAGTTCAACTTGCGATGATCATAACGCGTATAAGCATGCTGATGTTTGCGGTCTGTGGGACGCTTAATTATTGTGTAAACATGTTATGAATAAACTATCTGGCTTACTCTTACAGAGATCAAAGAAGTGAAAAAGAAGAAGACTATATCAAAAGAGCTTGAGGGTATTGATACAAGCAACATTGTATCTAGTTCAAGGAGAAGATCCACCACAAGTTTTGTACCTCCTCCAAAGCCGAAAATAACAAGCGAAAGCGAGAGCGAGAGTGACGAACCAGAAGAGTCTGAGAATGGAGAGGATAACGAAGAAGAAGAAGAGGTAGGTAATGAAGAAGCTGAGGAAGTAAGCCAAAGCGAAGAAGAATCAAACAACGGTGAGAATCTCTCTTTCTCTCTCTTTAAAGTGAGTCAATGACCAATGAAGCTGAAAATTGATGATCATTGACTTTGTTTGCAGAGGATGATGGTGGAGAGGAAAGCGAATGATTTGTATGAATCCTCTATGCTTTTCATAGTGCTCTACAGTAAGAATTCCATCATCCATTCTAGCTTAGATTTGTACTTGCTGGACAAACTAGAGTAGTGACATTTTGTTCCTTTTCTGTTTACTTATGATTCTGTGGAATATGGAATTTAAAACCCAAGTTGGATAAAGAAGACAACGAAAGATTAGAATGAATATTAAGCATATCAAGTAGCTAATCACAGTGACTGGTGTGAACTCCAGATTTACTACACCTAGAAGAATCATATTCTGAATTACTGAATAATCTTTTATTTATACCCATCCCACGATGTGATCAAATATGAATAAGAATAGAGTTGATTGATAGTGATAACACATTGAATATGGGATGCAATGCAGCAGCATCTCTTATCAATTAGGTTTTTGTTCTTTTCGGATAAATCGAAAAGAAACTAGGATTCTATCTAGACATCGTTGGTGGCGGCATCCTGAGTCTCTGAAAGAATGAGCCTGACATGTGTAGCAAGATCTGTGACATGCTTGTCTTTAAACCCTGGTTGATAGCAAGAACAACACAGGTGCTTTAGATTCTCAAACCGGATACATACAAGTAAATTGGAAAAGTAAAAGTCATTTTTACCGAGTTGAACGAGAGCCGCTTCAAGGTGGAATAGATAGTCTCTGTTTGGCCCTGAAGGTCCTTGCGCTTTAACTATCTGTCTACATTAGTGCAAGAAAGGAAGATCAAAATGCAATCTTTGTTATAGAATAAATAGCAAGAACCTAAAAAAAAAAACCAAAGCCACCTACTTGGCAATGTCTTCAAGAGGAGCTGGTCCTAAGTAGTTGTTGTTGCTCTTCTTGTCAGGAGAAGCAATATATCTGAGTAAACAAAGAAGAAACGTCTTTACATTGTTATATAAACCGATCTATTAACGCAATCTATTCAATTCTTACACCATCACTCCTGATACAGCTGGTTCTGAATCATTAATGTCCTGAAACAATTAGGCATTGTCAATTGTCATCAACAATAAAACCACATTTTAAAAAAAGTTAGAGAACAGAAAAATGGACTTATTACTGTGAAGAGATCAAGATACTCTTTCTGATCATATTGCTTCTCCCTCACTTCCAAATGCTGACAAGACAAGAATCCTCAAAAGATTACACAAACTTGGAATATATATCAAAACATAAAAGTGTTTGTAATGATTGTTAAAAAAGAGAGAATAATTCACTTACTAACAAAGCATCTCTTTTGTCTTCCTCTTTGGTTATCTTGTAAGCAACTCCCCACTGATATAAAAAAACAAACTATTCAGCTATAGTGCAAAACAGATGATTGGTCTAGTGTTAAACTAAAGACTTACACAGATTTCTCCAGGTGCAGGCTCTAATGTCACTGTTCTTCCAGGAAATTCAGGAGTTCCTCTATGATCAGTACTACCTTTAATTTATCCAAAGCACATTACTTTCTTCGTCTAAATTAAGCTCAGATATAGAGACAGAGAGGGAGATAAAGAGAGAGAGAGGAGAGACCTTGGTGAAAAACACGGCGATAGTTTTTGATGAAACCAGGAAGACGATCGTCGAAAGGAAAACCCGTTTTCCAAATAAGAGATCCGTAACCGAATACCCACATCACCATTTTTTTTTTTTCCGGTGAGAGAGGACGAGAGAGTGAGATTCCTGATTGGAGAAGACAAGACAAGTGAGACCAGTTACATGTTTCTCACATGTAATAATGTTTAATAAATTACAAATTAACCCCTTAATTTTGTATGATAATGAATTTGGACACTATATTCTTGTATGTGTAGATTTGGCCCACTTGCAAATAACTTTTGTTACTGCAAATTGCATATTTCTTAGTTTAACGAGTAGACAAAATATACCGACTTATTTTGTCTCTTACCCGAATTTTGATCCTAAGAACTGTTTGATGTTTTATTGGATTTAACAATTTGCATTATTTTTGTTTTAGGTGAAAAATTACATGTGGCTAACTTAATCAGTTACAAAAACAAACCCCTTTGTCTTGGTAATATCCATAAATCGACCCTAAACTATTTTATGTTATATAATTGACAATTTGCAAATGATTATATTGTCTTAGGCGCAAATTACATTGCTTCTAATAATTTAACAAGATTACAAACAAACCCCTTTATTTAGTATAATATCCAAATTTCGACACTAGATTCTTGGATTTCATAGGATTTGACCTTTTTAGTTTTTTTTAGGCGCAATTTTTTATCAAATGAATCATTCATCATTTGCCTTGGAAATTTAAATTACAGGAAAGTAAAAACAGAGAAAACATAGATACGTAAAGATACTACTAAAGTTAAGAGTAAAGCATTAGAAAATGTAAAAAAAAAAAAGAAAAAAAAACCACAAAAACAACAAGAAAGATATCAAAATTGCAACTCCAAAGGAGATAACATCTTTGTCTCTGTATCTTTCTTTTTCTCTTCGGGATTAATTTAGGTACGGGTAACCACACCGTTAACTGGTGCTCCCGAGCCATCATGACCGTTCACTGGTGCGGGGACATTATGACCGTTCGTTTGTTTGACTGAGTTAGTGATTGGAAGCTCTTGAGTGACAACGATTTTCTCGTCCAATGGATTCACCAAGTCTTTACTCTTCCCCCATACCACACTATATAGTCCAATGACGATGAAAATTGCCCCGATTATACTGCATATTTACAACAATACCCTCCAAAACTTTAATCACTTTGTTAATTACCTTAAATTTTAAACATAAACAGAGAAAATTTAATTTTACCTTCCGAGGTGGATTTTCTCAGCCAAAACAAGGGCACCGAGGAAAGCAGTAATGACCATACACATAGGACTAAAGGACGTCGTAAACACGGGGCCACGTTGCTTAATAACAATGCTTTGTATGTAATAAGCAATGCCCGAGCAAACCACTCCCTAAAAAATATCCCAAACATAATATTAATTAATAAGGTAGAAATGATATATCAAAATTATTTAATCATTGTTGGTATATATTTTTAAACGTCATTAGTTAGTGTATGATTCAACTTACGGAGTAAACCGCAGCGAGTGTCCCTGAGTCCATGCCAATTTTCCAGGCGCTCAAGTCACGAACAAAGATCATCGAAACGCCGAAGTTTAGGATCGAACCAATCCCACAAATCAACGTCACAAGGGATAGCTCAGCGGGATATATTTTCAACGTGAACGACTGCAAAATAAAAATGATTTTTTAGTAATTTATAAATATGTTAATGGATTTTTTTGTTTATTAAAAACATAAAAAGTAGAATGTTAATTAATTTATTAGTTAAATTACCTGTAAAATAAAGAAAGCAGCCCAAGTGGAGATACTTCCCATGATTGCTAGGGTTCCGGTGACCCAGTGCTGGCCGGTGGCCGTGTCGGAGCTACCACCGTGGAAAGAAGAATGTGCTTTCACGATTTCGATGGCTGGACCTTTGTATAAAGTCATCACCATTGCTCCTGCCAACGTTATTACCGTTCCGACCACTTTTGCAACACTATGTATCTTTTTAAAGTTCACTGTCTCAAGCCTGATTCAATGTTCAAAAATTAGTGTTAGAAGTTAGAACAATTATTAAATGTTTTAGACCCCAAAAAGCCATAATGATGTTGGTCAATTAATCATTTTAGACGGATGATTGAATATTAATAATTTTTTATAAAAAAATTAATATATAAATATTGCAGAATAAATTAAAAATTGCATATGTAATGGATCTAAGCAGAAGAAAATTTTAAGGTACCTGAAAATGAGGGCGAGAATGAAGGTGACGGCGGGAAGTGCATTGGTAAAGGCAGAAGTGTACGACGCTGACGTGGATTTTAATCCTATGTAGTAGAAGTTCTGATCCATGAGGGGCCTGAAATCATACAACCAAAATTTTTATTATTATTAGTATTATTTATTTTTGGTGTTATTATGATAGCCTTTTCACATCATCTTTTTGTTTGTATAATTAAGTAGATTGCTTTTTCCAAAGATCAAAAGGAAAACGTTTACGTAGGACAGCACACAAATCAGTTTTCACATTAAAGATGTTTGTTGTGGGTGATGATCTCATTTCCAATATCAGACTTATTCAGACATTACCAATTTCATCATTCATGTTTTTGTTTTTTTACAATATCACGGTTAAAGTTTGAATCAGAGTAGTTGAATTTGACACTAAATAAAATGATATTTTACTTGTCAATCATTTATTTTTTTCTTAAAACAATAAAAAAATCTGTGAGTATCTTGCCTCTCTATGTAACGTACCCGAACTCGCGGCCAAATAAAAGAAAGTAACGTACCCCAACACATGAATTTGCATGACAACTATAACTTATGATTTACTAACTTTTGAATTTTAGAACCGGATTTATAATTGCCTATTCAATTTTCTTCGGAGTGTGTATATATTTGACAAAATGTGAACTACGATCCATTGAATACTTCCATATATGTACATATGTCACTTGAATATATATATCTTTTTTTTTTCTGTGGCATACTTGATATATATGTTTATATCTACATATATGTTAAATATCACAATCCCTATAAAAGAAATTAAAGTTGTATGAACCGAACTTTCTAATTGTAAAGAAAAAGATGGCCTCTTCATGAAAGAGACTTACTCTAGTATTCCAAGAGCAAGAAGCCTATAGAATATTGGTAGTGTCATCTTCGGCCTAATTTTCCTGCAAATACACAATCATTAAGAGAATTATTCATCTATTCACATATATTCGATCCTCACTTGCCTATATGTTATATAAATATATGTTTGTATATGTAGTGATTGATACCTCTCGAACATTAGAGCAAAGGGAGCCATGACCAGCGTTGCGACGATATGACGGTATGTGGCTAGGACCCAATGGTCCATGCCACGCTTGAAAGAGACCATGGTGATGATGTACATGCCTGCATACCCAAACTGCAATGATATTATTGCTAATATCGGCTTAATCTTCTCCATGCTCCCACATTTGCTTCCTCCACCTTTCATCTTTATTGCTGATTATTATTTTACTACTCAATATATCGATACTATATCTCTAGTTATATAAAAGTACTATGTATCTATGTTTATGTATAGAGGATCTCTGCCCTATTCTCTTTATATTGTGGAGAAATGTTTAGTGAGTGATGAGATAAGCTCTATTTGCTTGAGGCAGGCAAAACCTAATGGAGAATGACTCCTTTTTATAGTCGAGCAAAAGTTGTATTAAAAGATACACTCATTATTTTGTTCACTCAATAATACGTCTTTACGTATCTTTTGGAATATTTTAGTGCACTACTGGTTAGAGATATGAATAAGTAACAGACAATATGTCTTACATATTTTTTTCTTTTTACATATGCATGTCAGCATATCCTTTGTAAGAATTCATTTTAGAATTTCTTTCTAACTTTCCTCTTTTTTTTTTTCTTCTTTAAACGACTTCGGAATTAAGAAATTTAAGAACAAAAAATAAAAACTGATATACATGCATGTAGTGGTTTTTTTATTCTTTTCAATGCGTAACACGTGTTTGCATTATACTAAAGTTGATATATCACATAGTTTTCTCCATGTATGATATCAAGTAGTAGGTGGTAGGATGATTGTGTGTGCATACACATTTATCGCTTTTTTTACAATGGCGTACACAAATATATTTGTATTCATTCTCTCCAGATTTTATATCTATTCATTAATTTCTTATTCTTTCAGAAACAAGTTTACTTCTCATTCTATAATTTCTTTACGCGGAAACAGGCTGTCGTGTAACACTAGAGTTTAACTTAAACCACATCAGCTAAAAAACAATGTTATAAGCAAAAATTGTAGAATTATCAGATATGTTTGTAGAGTTTGATTAAGCAATGATTTCTAACAAAAAAAGAATAGTGACAATGAAAGCGTTCAGGTCCGACAAATTTCCTATATCTTTTTTTTTTTGAATGATAGGTACAATATAACTCTATAGCTATACTATGTAAACACATTAAAGATAAAGATGCATAAGTGAAGTTCAAAAGCAACTAGGGGTTATGACAAAGATATATCTGTAGATTACTGGTTTCTTGTTAGTATTGTTGCGTTGTCATCCTATAGATTGATTCAAATTAAACCCACATAGTTGGAAAAGAAAACAGCTAGGGATTGTTACATAAACGAGGAGTAGTCGTCATAATCGTAATTAAGAAGCCATGTTAGCGGAATAGAAGAATGCTATGATATTCTGTAAATTTGAAAGCACTAATGTCACAAACATGTCGTAATTATATATATTTGAAGTTAATAAATATGCATAACATATTGTATATATTCTGAAGTTAATTAATATGCATAGCATTGTGTATATATACACACAGAAGCAAGATTTTGCACAAAACTCAGGTGCTACACAATTAGAAGTCTGCTATGTTTTAGTATTAATTACTTGTCGTAACACTGATATCTAACGCGGCAAAAGCGCTCTCGTATCCTTTTCTTGTTGTTAAATAGGTAATATAATCCCCATATAAGAATCATAAATATCTCAAAGGTGAGATGCCTAAGTCTAACCCTACAGCAATTAGGATTTTGATATGTACTATAATTAGTTGTCTTAATCTTAATAGATTGAATATCAAATATCTTGACGCAAAATGCGTATTCGTGTTTGTCTACTCCCATGTCCAATTCGTACATTTAATATTTGCCATAATAAAATAGACAAAAAAAAAGAGATTCCCTTATCCATTAAAGACGAAATACCAACCTCTTTACATATGTTTTGGTTGTTGAATATAATTATACGACCATATATCTCTGTCTCTTGCGAACTAGGATCCTCAAATTTAATGTTAAAATGATTTCTTAAGAAAAAACTAGCTTATATGTATATCTAATGTATACATGATTAAACTTAGTTAGAGTAAACATTAATTTAAGTGATTAAGTCTCTCCGAATCGAAACTAAGATTCATCCATTATCATATTTCGGTAGAGAAAGAAAAGATCATATGTATAGCCTATAGATAGTCTTAATTACATATTTAGCCACACATTTCTTAATTAATACGAATATGGTTACAACGTACAAAGAAGAAATATAATCAAAAATATGATAAAGAGGGAGAAAGAAGACAGAGAGGGGAAGTGTTAAGTTCAAGTGGATCTCTCGCTAAACAATAATGCAAATACCCTTTAATATTTTTTATTCTAATTTTATGAGAGTGTGTTTGTTGTTATTTTCCTCTTTTTAATTTGTTTAATAATAAGAAGTGGGCTTTTGACACATTGACCACCAAATGCTTTTTAGTGCTCCTCCGTGACGCAATTAATTTCCTTTTCATTCACATAATAACTTTGGTTTATTATTCCAACTTTTGTTTTCCTAAAATCTCTTTCAAACCATTTAAAGAAAGGATATTGTTTCACAAATAAACAATAATCTAAAATGATCCTTTTCATATTTGAGGGAAAACGTGTATATACGGTACAATCTGTCTAAGTACTAGAACCTAACTACAAATTAAATTTGTTTTTTCTTAAATACTTTCACAGAGAATATTATTGATTTAGCAACTATGATTTTTTTTTTTCTTTCGGTTAAGCAAAAGAAAAATAGAAGAGAGCGTTTGGTGTGCGAGGAGTGGATTCCATACTGTCTATGATAAAGGGGTTTAATCATTGTTTCGTTGGACGAATTTTTATTTTATTTTATATATTATTTTGTTTTTTACCGTTTTAGTCGCTTAATTATTGATAGATATTACTTAGATATGAATACGACAAACAAAATTCACTAGATTTGCAAATATGCTAGCTCCTTTCTGATATAAAAACCCTTTCATATCGAGCACAAGTCGATCAGAAGATTTATATTAATGTATAGATTGAATACTGCTGGTGTCGCAAGAAAAATGAACGGATAGTTATACTCTTTTTGTTTTAAGAAGATGAATTTCTTAATAAAATTTGTGTTTCTAAAACATGGATTTTTAAAGTTTTCTATGCACTTTCAATTGATTATTATTAGTAAATTGTAAATTTTTATTAAAAAATTAAATTCTTGAATTATTATTGCTTTAAAATTATTGAAAATTATTAATTGTAGAGAATAATATATTTATTATCAAAATTTAATATATCTTCTTAATATGTGTGAAAATACATAAATATTTATTTTTTAGAAAGAGAGAGTATGTAACATGCTTATATAAAAGTATATACATTTCTAAATTCAGAAATTAAAATTTTAGCTTTCATTAGAAAAATTATTTGTTTTTTTACATATGCAGGTATATATATATATATATTTCTAAGAGTCATGATGAGTGTTTATTGAGTATTGAAAGAGAAAGCACCATGATTGATTCTTAAGATATGTTAACTCTCTGTCGGTACCAGAGGCTTCGGTTGAGGTGATGTCTCATAGACTATGAGTCATTTCATAGTCATAGTGAGGAAATGACACGCGAATTCTACGATGTCGTTTAAAAGGGTCAGTGGAATTATCGTCACTACTAGTTACATCGGTCGTTTGAACAAATGTAACAAAACAAGAGCGTTTTAGTCTTTCGCATTTACGGTTTGATCATTTTGGTTTAGTATAAGATTATTGAAGATGATTGTATTTTCTCTAGAAAAAGCTAGTGGCATTTCGCAATAATTTGCGGGAAAACGTCATTTACAGGTCTCGTAAAATCGAGTGTATGTAGTTGTCGTTGTTTCTATTTTTGCTTCCCGATTTGTTGGAACGTTAATCAAGTGATTAAAAAAAATTGAGTGAAAATACAAATCCAAACAAAAAAAAACTTAACAACAATAGATCAAGGATATTTATAAAAGTTATTAGCATGGCATATATATACATAATACACTAAGGGAACATGATCTCTAGACAAAGATATTCAGCTTTGATATGTTTAATTTCTGATACATGTGACCCCGAGGATACGATACGATGGCTCCTATATATAAGATGTGATATTTCACAAATTTTTCGTCAGCAATGATTCTGATTCTTCTTCTTCTTCTTTAATTTTTGTTGCTATGTGTAAGATGTGATTGATTATTTTCCTTGTCCTTTGTTCCTTTAATGTCAACTAAAATTCCTTCTGAATAAAGAAACAACATTCATACATATATACGGATTAACACAATGAGATTAGAGCAGAAATTACATCTTGTTGTTTGTTTCTTAGTTTCACATTATACGACACACAAGCTAATACAATACCACAATAGATATACTTTTAGGTGCGAATGGGATTAGACAATCACATATTTAAATCACGTGGAAAATTCTTATATATAAGTTATAACTATTGAAGAAATATGGTCCGTTATATATATAGCTTTACGTTTGTAGAGTTAAAACCTTAAGATTCATACTGATTTCATGACTTTTATGACTATATAATGTAACGTACTCCATTTTTCTTTTTATGAAAATGCTAAGAAAATCAAAATGTTTAGGTAACAAAACACGGATGTTCTCAGAAAAAGTAAATAACACACACAACATTAAGATTGTAATTAAGATTGTAATTAACACGTAGATTTATTCCCTTTATTAGTTTTGGGGAAGGATATGTAAAAAGGCAAATAGTGAGGGGCAAGGGAGAATTATGTAGAAGTTAGAGAAGGTGGTGCTCTCGAATTAGGATTCCAACAGAGCTAAGTGGGATGCCCAAATCTGGGAACCATTTTGTTTGCTCCTTTATTTTATACTTTTCATAAAAATTTATTCTTCGTTTATCTTTCTTAATTACGTCAGTGAAACTTTATTGTTTCTCAGTTGATTTTTATCAGTCACACGATGTCGGCTTATCAATATATATATGTGAACTGTGATGATTCTTTAGGAATTTTTCATCTTCTCGAAGAATTGGGACCCTTTTACTAGTGAACATTTTGATATTTCATTTATTTTTAGTTTGATGAATTTTATTTATTTATTTAATTCTAATGAAAAATGGTACTAGTTTTTTTTGTATTAATAAATAAGTTAATCGAAAACAGATAACCTTTTTCAAATAGAAATTAGGGAAAAGTAACTTCGAAAACTTTATCAAGTTGTTTGATTCTATGGTTAGAGGAAAATCTTGTCAATATGTCTGATGAGTAAGGATACCATTTTGAGAGCCGCATATGTTGTGTCTGGACAAGTTGATATGCGTCGACTTCTAATTAGATGATGTAGAGTATTAGTTGCTTCCGCATCTGTAATTGGAGAGGTCGGTTAATAGGACTATAGGAGATCCCATGTGAACTCGATATCCACGTATCATGAGGACTTGATGAGAATTATTACCTAAAAACCAAATTTATGCCAAATAGTTATATATAAGACTTAATAGGGCAGTTGTTTATATAAATTTACAAGTATAAACATGAAAGAGAATTGTTTGTTATATATACCTACGTATATGAGTAGACTAAATATGTATAAATTATAAAATACATATTCTCTACTTGATTCAGTTAATTAGCTGTAGACCCGAACATTTGGAAGAGAAATGATGTAATACCTTATGAAATGAACCCGAGTGTGATTTGCAATGACACAAAATTTCAAAAACATTCAAAGATTATACTACATAAAATTTATTAACAGTTTGTGTAATAACACAATTTAGAGATTTTTAGAGAAAAGAAAAAGAAAATGTCAGGGAAAAATTAATTTTACAAAAATAAGAAAATGAAATGACTTTAAAATGAATATATGCACTTTTGACATTAAAAAAGAGAGTGCCCTAATGACCACATCACCAGTCACCTGTATATAATTAGTCCTCGTGGCTGGCTNGGGGGGGGGGGTGGGGGGGGGGGGGGGGGGGGGGGGGGGGGGGGGGGGGGGGAGAGAATTAGTCCCCCATTGATTTTAGCTTTAAATTTATGCATTTTAATTGTAAATATGTCATTAATATTTATATAAAATATGAAAATTTTGGAAGACTAGATCGTGGTATTTCTTGTCATAACATTATATTTATTCCATGAAAAGATTTTCTATATATAATATATACCTATCATCACATAAAAGTATTTAACTTATCGTATATATATTGTACTATAAGAAAAAAATGTATATTCTAATAGGCATATTCATTAGTAATTTGTGGGAAATATAAGATTTTAATCATTTTCTAAAAACATTTATATTTGTTGGATTCTTTTTCGGCAATTTGTCAAAACTTTCTAACTAATTATTAGTTAAAAATATGTTGAAATTTATTTTGGAATTTCCAACAGATTATGCCATCAAATATTTTATTAAAATGTTATACGAGATTAGTTATAATATATTTGTGTGAAATTTGTTGATACTTTTTGTTAGAAATTTGTTGATGCTTTTTTCTTGAAAATTTGCAGAAAAAACTTGTTGATAAGTATTTTACAAATTTGTGAGAAATTTGTTGATTTTTTTTTAATTTATATTTAAGTAATTTTATAAGTAATATTATTTTTATAAATTATAATAAAAAATAATTCTGTTTAAGAAATTAGCAAAAAGTTAAAAAAATATTAAATGCAGTTAAAAAAAAATTATTGCCATAATAAACAAAAAAAATCAGGAATGGTTCTTTAATAAGATGATTTCCTAAGTATTTATAAAAATATTTTACCTAAACCACTAACCAAATTGTCGATGTGGGACATTTTCTACTTTTTTTTAATTTTCTAAAAAATTTTATTGTCAAAATATTATAAGAAATAAATTTGTCATACACATGTATAACCTAACTAATTTCTAACAAATATTTTGTCAATATTTCCAACAACTTAAAATTTACTGATAATTTCTAACAATATAATATTCATTAGAAATTTTTAATAATGTTTTTATAATTATAAAAATTATGCAACGTAACTGGCACATAATTATATTTGAAACTAGGGATGGTGTGCATTCAGATCTGAATACGTCTGCCCCAGATGTCACATATCATGTTTTAACTAGCGTAATTTCTCCATAGACTTACCAGCCTATAAGAGACCATTTTTCCATAAACCGGACTGTTTCCTTCGGGAACTTTTCTTGGGCCTTTTCTTCTATTCAAAAAGACCTAAAACACTGTGTATGCTCGTCAGGATATATTTCTTATGTTTGACAATGACAAACAGAACTATCAATTTCACCGCATATGAACAACACAAATATTGTCAAAGCAGCTCATGGGTAGGGATAACTCCTCACAGTGGCAGAGGCAGGAATTTTTTATAGTGGGGTCGCAAAAGAAAATTAAAAAATAAAGTTCATATATTATTTAAAAACTATAAGTTTATTCTACGATCACTAATAGATTGAAACCTCTTAATCACGATTTCATTCGTTACATTTTCAAATTGTTTTTTTTTTCAATAAAACAAATAAGACAATCACTTAAAAACTGATCACCGATGCGATTCCGTAATACTGTTTTGATGATCTTCATTCCTGAAAAACATCTCTCAACGATTGCGGTAGCAACAGGCAAAGTCAAAGCTAACTTCAAAAGCCTATAAACCAAAGGATGAGAAAGATGTTTTCTGGTTTCTACCATCACCCGCGATAGGTCCCCAAGATTTTTCAAATCAGCAAACATGTCATCTTCTCGTACATTATCAATATAAATGTCAAGTTGCTGCTCAAGAGATTTGCACTCCACAAAACTAAAATCCTCAGGATAAAATCTAGCCAATCTCAACAACTTTTCTTTATCAAAGTCACAGAATGAACCAATAGGACTTAAAGCTGATAAGCAAATGAGTAATTCAGAGTTTACCTCGTTAAAGCGATCATTAAACTCTTGAAGCTGCATATCCAATACCGTATAAGAACAATCGACTTGATAATGATGCAAGTTGGTAATGTTGGTCTTTTTGCGTGGCTTCCTTACATCGATGAACTCGTCTTCCATATTAACAATATCGTGTCTTGTTTCTCACAAAAAGATGAAACTTCCTTCACAAAAGAATCACATCCATCGTCTCTGAACTTTTGTAGTTGCCTCTTAGTGGATTCCACTAATGATACAGCATTTAGGATGTCTTGATTTTTCCTTTGTAATGCCATTGATAAATTCTCTCTGAGTCCCAAAAGGTGTATCATCAAGTGTAGGCAGAATACAAAATCAAAAGTGTGGATATATTTGCGGAGGCCATTTTCTTGACATCTTTGAGAATTGTCATTACCTTCATCCTCGACAAACTCAAGCACCTTAGTCACAGAAGAAAACATCTCAACTAACCGCAACACCGTTTTATAATGAGAACCATAACGTGTAGTTCCTGGTCTTGGAAGTGACAACTCTTGATTCAGTTCTTTTCCAGCCTTGATTTCACCACTCTCAACTCCTTTTTCAATTGTATCCCGCTGAACTTCTATCAGCTTATCTTTTCTTTTGCAAGAAGCTGCAACCACATTTACTAACACAAAATTTTTATCAAAGAAATCTATAAGTTCAAAATGTTTCTTTGCGACTGCAACAACAACCAACTGAAGTTGATGAGTAAAACAGTGTACATAGTATGCAGAATTACTTTCTCTTAAAATCAATGCGCTCAGCCCATTTAGTTCACCTCTCATATTTTATGCTCCATCATATCCCTGTCCTCTCACCTTCTTCAAACTCAAACTATATTTAGCAAGTAATGAATCAATTCCAGATTTCAGAGATACAGAACATGTATCTTTCACATGGATAAGACCAACAAATCTCTCTTTCACTATACATTGTTTATCAACAAAACAAAAATTATAGCCATCTGCTCTTTCTTAGAACAGTCTGCAGATTCATCCACCAACAGAGCAAACACATCATCATCCATCTCTTGAACTAAGAAGTTAACAACTTCTTGAAAAGCAATTAACAATATCTTTCTGAATTGGATGAGACACCATTTGGTTATTTCCAGGAGCATTCTTCAGCACAACTTTGTTCACAACTTCATTTTGTTCAGCGGTATACTTCACTAACTCCAAGAAATTACCTTTGTTACTAGAATCCATTGTTTCATCATGACCACGAAATGGTAATCCTTGTCTCAATAAGTATCTAGAAGCATCGATTGAAGCATTTAATCGAATATGATACTCGTTTTTCACAACATCAGTTTGCTTGTGCATAGCATGTTTGATTGATTGACCTTGTCTCATCAAATCCTCATACTTCTTCTTGGCTATGTTATGAAAGCTATTTATTTTTGAACCTACATGACCAGACAACCTCTCAGACTTATTCCATCAATCAAATCCCTCTGTGACAAATCCAATACTACCACTTTTTTTCGTTGAACAAATAAAAACACAAGCAATATGTTTTTTTCTTTCTTCACACTGTATTCCAACCAATCACTATACAGATCAAACCTGGAAGAATTAAACCGATGTGGTGTATTTGCTATAAGTCGTTGTTTAAAACTATGACCACAAGGTTGATAAGGTCCTTTAGTTAAATACCTTCGTCGCACTTCATCTCTTTGATTAGGATGATATTCTAGTATTTGTTTTCTTTCATCGGGATTATATGGTAAATCATCTAAACTGATATCTTCTGTTGATGGAGATTTTTTTTTGAGATTAAGAAATCGAATCATTACTTATCTAACAATTTTTTTTTTAAAAACTACTTTTAGATACAAAACTAGAAGTAAAAAATATTTAGATTATAAACATAAACCCTAAATATTTTTATCATTTTATTCTATGAATTTAATTAATGAATCATAATTATATCTACTTTGATAATAACATAATTTATAGAATAAAAATAAAAGAGTCTAACAAAACTAACCAAATTCTTCGTAGATGTCTAGCAGCATCACAGGGAATAGGGAGAGAGGCGACAAAAAGTTGTCGACAATTTTCTGTTTTTTTTTTTTTTTTTAAGTTTTAGGTTAATCTATTTATTTATTAAAATTTGGATTTTAATATAAATTAAAAATATGACAATATTTTCTTTTAATCCATAAAATCTAGGCTTTAGTTTGAATCCAAGATTCAATCCTTTAGCAAACTTAAGCCTGTAATATTTTGGATTTATTTTTAATGGGGTCAAAAAAAAAATTAAATGGGGTCAAAATTTTTTTCTATAAACAAAATATATATTTTTGGAAAACTTGGTGGGGTCAGCTGACCTCCTTTTTATACCGTGCCTCCGCCCCTGACTCCTCAAGAATACGGCCTACTTATCACTTGCGGGGATGTGCATGCTTTAATAATGTATCGCCTCCTCTCCATGTTAATTAATAGCCTACGCATAGGGTTGATTTTTTTTTTTTTTTTTTTTTTCTCAAAGTGCCCTTTGTTTTCTTTGAGCAGGTGTCTATCAGGTCAAATACATGTTACAATCTCAAATACCAAGGGAACATCCCCTTTATAAGAACCAATTAATAGGTCGACTATGTCGCATCACCGAGCACTGGGTAAGGTAGAGCGGCCAATCACTCTGGAGAATGTGAACTCTGAATGCTCACACCAAAATTTGTAGAGGTAACTTTTATGAGGAACTGATGTTTTACGATCTATGAACCAATGTTAAACGGGAGTTTAATAAGAAAGACAGAAATGGATTTTGTATTGATTATTGAATAGCTGGTACAAAGTGTATGTATTGTTTCTAAGTTGAGAATTATCTCCCTCCAAGCTGCGGCCTCTCTTCCTCTTTTATATCCTCTACTTATATTCTTGTTCCGCGTCTATAGCACTCAATCTCACGTCTCCGCGAATCTTGTGATCTACTTATTAAGATCGTGACCTATTCTCCTCTTCTGATTATCTCGTGTGCTGTTAGCTCACTTCTCCACATTTCACTCGAGCTCTACTTAATCAACTGTATTGGCCTTTTAATGGGCTACAGTTCTTTTGACGGAGGTCGGGTTTGTGCTAAACCCAGGCCCAACAATAGCTCCCCAGCCCATTAGAAGAACTATATTGCTTCTAGTTGGGCGTGACCTACATCGAAGCAGCGTATTTGCGTTGAGCTCATTGATAAATTTGACTCGCAAGGAGATAAAATTTCAATGGTATGAGGCTCGTGTCAACGAGCTCGTGATCATCGAGGAGGACATAAGCAGAAGCTAAGGAATGCTACTGATCAGATGGAGGTAGCGTGCGAGCAAATATGCCATCGACCAAGCAGCTCGTTTGATTTCTATGTAGGTCAGCTCATCGCTGACTGAGAGATCATTGTTTGAGAGGCTCGTCGTTCGAGGAAATAGTTATCTGAGAAGTACTTGGGTGTTCTTTGCTTAGTGAGAGCTATGTGGGAAGCTAAGACCGTCGAGGTCAATGCTGAGTAATCTGAAGAGAAAAGTTGATGCGCTGGTTCGTGATTAAGGCGAGAAATGTATACGTGTTCTTATTATTATTTTTGCGTGCCAGGTCGAAGTTATCCGTTCGAGATTGCTTTGGAGACCTTTGGGAGGGACCGTTTAGAGGTTGTTAGTTTTTTGTAAAGACGACCGTTTGGAGATCGTGGTAGATTGAGTAGAGGTGACCGTTTTGAGGTCGCACTCAATCGAGACCATTTTGAGGCCTGTGTTAGGGTTGTTTGTTTGTGGGTGAGGTCTAGGTCACTCATTTAAGATTGTTTTGAGATCATCCAAAGCAACCATTTCGAAGACCGGGTCGAGGTTACTTGTTTTTGAAATTGTTTTGAGATTGTTAGATAAGACCGTTTTGAAAGACTGTTAAGAGAGACCGTTTTGAGGTCAATGATTTGGTTAAAATAATAGTTAACAAACAAGACCATTTCGAGGTTTGTTGTGAATTAGTCAGGCTCGCCCTATTAGAGCGAAGAGTATTGGGGGTGGCTGCACTCAATTTGAGCTGCCTACGTAACCGTTTTAAGGGATCAAGCCTTGACGTAGTTGGATTTTCGTGGTGGTACTCAATGATAGTACTTTTCCAGGTTCGTGGCATTCCATAGTCGTAATTCTGGAGTCCATATTTCTTCTTCGAGTCTTGTGAACGCGGAGGCTCGATGTAATGCGTCCTCGAGAGACAAGGGTTTTCGGATCATGAGTTCTTTCCGGAACTCTGTGGTGTACCATAATCCCTTGTGAAGTGCGGTTAGAGCTATCTTGTCGTTAGGGTTTGCAATTTTTGATTTTACCTCTTTAAACCGATCGATGTACAAACGAAGGGTCTCGTCAAACTGTTGTATTATGTTGAACAGAGTTCCCTCGGTGGTGACAGGATCTTCCCTGGAACACTCCAACGTAAGGCTGAAAGGACTGACGACGTGTGGTGATTTGATGGAGATGAGACACGGTACAAGGAACAATGGATCAGGGCGTGAAAGGACCGAGGGCTGCGGGCTGACGGGACGGGACTGCTCGCGGTTCTTTCCCGGATGGTCGAGGGCTCGGCTCTCGACTAGCGACGGTACGCGGGACTTCCCAACTCCAAGAAGCGAAAGTGACAAGAAAGAAAGAGGTATCCGGTGGTTTGATGGGTGAAGTTTTAAGTGGTAAGATGAAGGTAACAGATAGCAGAGTTTCAAGGTCACTAGGTGGTATGAAACTCGGATCACAAGAACGGATTCAAGAGATCAAAGGTGAGGGAAGACAAGACCAATTCGTGGTTTACTCTAATAATCTTCACTGCCTCTCAAATTGGCGTGGATCAAGGTATTAATACAAGGCAGTAAACCCTAAGACTAGACAACATGCTGTTTTAAAACAAAGCAAACAGCATGGTGTTCTTAAAAGATAAAACAACAAAACGTTCTTTAAAAATAACAAAACAACGAGGCATCCCAACCTACAGGTTCCTAAGTGGTGCCCCTCTAAAATATTAAGTACCAAACCATGATGGCTTGTACTCTTATTAACCCGTTAGTAATGGCTTCTAAATGACTTGACGTAGTGATTCATCTGCCTCATTAAAAACCATGCTGAGAAAACCCAGTGGGACAAAACTCATCATGGGAAAAAGAGTACAGACTCCTCACCTAAGCCACTTAGTTACCATCACCGGGTGAAGCCTCCTGGTTGAAGATGTTGAAGACTTGGATGGTTGGGAGGCTGCGCAGTCCTTCTGCCATGAGTGCATGAGCTTCCTTAGTTAGCTCCTTAGCTCTGGAACGAGTGACTCTCTCCTCTTGCTCCGGTTCTTTGACAGCCGTGTCCTCCTTGAGCTCCTTAGCCATTGCCTTTGTTTTGGAACGAGTCATCCTTCCCTCTGGCTCTGGTTCTTCTTCTGGTTCCTCAGCTATGGTGCTGTCCCTGATCATATCAGGTGGTTTTCACTTCGATGAAAATTGATTATTGCTTTAATAAAGCGGTTATGAGCTGTGTGAAATTGTCAATCGAGTTCCTTTCTACCCCGGAGAACCATTCCAAGGCAGAGCCCGTGAGGTTTTCGACAAAGAGTCGATAGAAGGCGGACTCTTTCTCTTCGTCGGTGAGGTGAGCGCGAGCTATTGCGGGCTTAAATGCTGTAATATGAGCTTTTGGGTTAGTGCTCCCCAAAAATTATGGGAGCTTAATTTTACCCACATCTCGGATCCTAGTATTAGTTATTCTACTAGTAAAATGAGTGTGGCACTCCTCTATGATAATGTCGATGTCAGGTGCCGAGCTCGTCATTATATGTACACGTGAGTTCAATTGCATGAATTGCGTGGTCGCGTGCTCGATATATTTTCGAAGTGAATCGTACTCTTCGATCCTGTAGGGACCAATAGTGTTTAGTGCATATAGACGCGCCTGTGTGTCCGCACTGATCTTGTTTGTGAGCATCTTCTCAATTGGATTTTCTAAACAGTCTAGTGCTGGTTCTGGAGGACGTGAGTTCGAAATAGGAATTACTGCGTCTGCGGGTCGCCAGTTATTTTCCCTGAGTGGTGGGAATGGCGGTAGGTTAGAAAATGGGGTAGATGCGTGTCCTGCAGCGTTAGGGGTTGGTATAGCAAAATTGGTGAGACCCGTGGGAACTGGGGGAATCCCACCGTTCAGGGGTGCTATCACCGTTCTCAATGATCCAGGGGGGTGATAGTATGTTTGAGAAGTTCAGGTGGGTGCGAGGTATTGAACTCGCGAAGACTTCTCTAGCTCTTCTCCCTTGGTCATCTAGCGTAGAGATTTTCTCAAGGGTGACGTTTAGGCGTCGTTCCTATTAAGCCAATCGAGCCACTAAAGCTCGGTTCGCAGCTTCATGATTGTGAGCTTGTTCGACCAAGAAGTTGAGCATGCAGCAAATTTCGGCGAGGCCGTCGAGGTCGTTACCGACCATTCCAGGAGGAGTGGTTCTTATCGTGCGGAAGTTATTTTCAGCATCCAATTGACTACCAGGTCTGACCCGAACAAGATTGACGGTTCTCCCCCCGATGGATGAGACGGTGTTAACGGGAGTTGAGCTCGTCGTTAATGTTCGGGTGGTGCTTGTTGGGCCCAGGTCGAACAGAACCGACCTCTATGCCTATTTGAGGAGTCAAAGTCCATTAGGAGCTCAGTCTACTAAATTATTTGACAGCAAACACACAAAGAGGGCGTAGGTACAAGATAACGGAGGACGCGATATTCGGAGGAGGAAATGAAAACGGTCAAAGATGCTGATAATATAAATCTCGAGATTGGAGGAGATGAAAAAGGTCAAAGATGCTGATAACCGGATCAATCGACGGGTCGGTCTCTCAACCTCCAAACCAAACCAGAAGTAGCGGAACGGGATCTGTCCCGATCTCAAACGTCTCAGCGCCTTTGGCAACCGGGCTAAACGCCACCGGAGGAAGACTCACCAATCCCATCGGGCTAAGTATCACCCAAACATCAACAACGAGTTCAATTCTCGTTAACTCCACTCCGTCCACCGGAGGGAGACCTGCCAACCTTGTTTGGGTCAGACCGGATAGTCAGTTAGACGCCTTCCATAACTCAGGCATGATGAGAACCACTCCTCTCGGAACAGTCGACAACGAGCGTGACGGACTTGCCGAAATTTGCTCCATGCTCAACTTCCTGGTCGATCAAGCTCATAACCAAGAGCTAGCCAATCGATCCCACGAAGCCGCAAACCGAACCCTAAGAGCTCGACTAACCGAACAGGAACGACGTCTGAACTCCACCCTTGAGTTGGTCTCTACACCAGATAACCAAGGAAGAAGGATTAGAGAAACCCTAGCGAGTCCACCACCTCGTATCTATATGGATTTCTCAAGCGTATTTCACTTCCGGGATCATCAAGAACGGTGATAGCACCCATGAACGGCGGGATCCCCCCGATTTATACAGGTCTCCCTAATTTTGCTACACGAACCTCCAACATTGAGGGATACGCATCAACTGTGCTGAGTATTTTCCACCACAGTATATATATATAT
>OVBI01001443.1:0-34330 GCA_900406495.1 Sisymbrium altissimum | reverse complement strand
TATATATATATATATATTTCTAATATTTTCATTTATGAAGTTAAAAAATATCTTGATCTAAAATTTTTTTTAAAAAATTTCAAGGTAATAATTTACATTTTATAAACTAGAAATTTATTAATATTAACTTTGAATTGTTTATACACGTTTTTATTATTTTCTTAATTAATTATTTGCAAAAAAAATATTTATTTAAATATTTTGTGTGTGTATGTTTAATAAAAAAATTAATTTTATGATTTATAAAAATATTTGATATACAATATTATTTAATTACATTTATCATTTGATTTAAAAGTTAAATATATATGATTTTATTTTTATTTTCGTTTTTAATTAATTAGAAAAGTGGAACTCATTATTTAGATTGTTTAGATATATTTTTAATAATTGTAATGTTTGGGTACATGTTTAGAAGAGATAATATTATATTCTAAATTATCTTTAATGAATATCTTGAAAAATATATAAAAGCCAATAACATTCAATGTAAATCACACATAACACTTAAGAGTAAGGTTTTTTTCTACAAGGGAGTCTACTTTAGTAATATAAATAAAAGATATATGGATGGGATTCCAATGTAATTTGCTTTTAACAGGAATAATGTTATGGGGGTTTTGGGAACTATCTATGAGTAGGGAGAACTCAAATTTGGTGGAGGGAGAAGGAGAAGTTAACGAAGCCGGTAAAAGATTTTTGGATGTGAAACAAGAATGGTTATCTCATGCCTATGGGATCATCAGTGATGAATCAGATTTCATATTCAGAGGCTATCATGGGACTTACGCCGTCGAAGTTTGTACTCCGGCTGGGATTGTTCTCAAAACGTTTGTCGTCGAAAAAGGAGAATCTCCACTTGTTCTCTCGATTGATCTATCATCTTTGTGATATTTATGTTTATTTTTTTCCTTTTCTATTGTTTCTCTTATATATGGATGGGGATTTGTTCTTCGTGGAATACGTAACATATGTAAAAAGAGTTATGTCTTTTTTTTTTATTATTTGGTATTTTATATGTAAAAAAGGTAATGTTATGTTTTTGTTTTTGTGTTTTCAAGAACTTTTTTCTTTGCATTACGTTATTATGACATGGACACCTAACTTCAAAAAATAGACCCAACATTAAAGTGATGGTGTCAGGCTTGTAATAATAATTAAACTGGCTTAACACCAAAGTCGATTCAGCTGAAAAGAATTGCAATCCACCGAAGTTGGATCAGTCGTCAAGTGAGTCAAATAAAGGAGTCGGGGCACGAACTTATAGAAGAAAAAAGAGTCACCTTCGGATTATTTCAATATAAGTGATCAAACTTCAGACTGAAATCACCAAGTTAAGTAGAGCAAAAGAGCATTTAAGGAATTCAAAAAAGTAATCACCGGAAATTAAAGAGATGAAGAATACTAAGAGATGAGTAACCAATTAGTATACATTTGTGAAGCAAGATATTCTACTATGGATGGTAGTCTGATCAGGTGGTTTGGTTTTACTACTATAGATGGAGTCCATTAAAGGAAACATGCAAAGAATTTTAAACTCTATGTTAAGATTAAAATCCACACCATTAAGATTAAAGACTAATGGGGGTTTATTGTAATAAGGATTTAGGAGAATTTTTGGATTTATCTAAATCTATTCTTATTGGATCTAATATTTATAAAAATTATTTTAAATCCTAACTTATTATATCTAGTATTTATAAAACCTGTTTTAAAAATCTTCCTTTATTGTATCAATCATTTATATAAATTCAATCAAATCTCCTCTTATTGGAAAATAAGGATTTGATTAGTAAAATAAATCAAAAATTATTATGAAAATTTTAAACAGTGATTTTTAGTTAAAATTTAACAGATAAAGAATACCACCTCATGAGATGGTATTTGAAAAAAATTGAAACATTTAGTTTGTATATTAACACTTGTGCCCAAATAAAAACAATTGAAAAAAAAAACAAAACAAAAAATCATCACTTCTTTTTTCTTCTTCCTCAATTCTTCCATCTTTTGTCACCCTCGTCACTGTAAAAGGATGAGATTCTATCCGGCGGCGATGAGGCTGAGCTAATGGATGTTGTCACTACGATTGGAGTTAGTAACCACGGTGAGGAAAGGGAGATTCTAGATGAAGAAGGGATTGCTAATGTAAAACGCTAGATTCGGACGGTGAGTCAGACGAAATCAAATTCAAGATAATGATCTAGTTTATTCTAATTTGCCCCTTTTACATGTTTTGTTTTTACAAGTTTCAGTTTTTTTGTTGTTGTGTGGCTGCTGGGATTATAGGTGTGTAAAATGGTGGATTGTAAACTAAATTCCCACCTACTATGGCATAGGTAGTTTTAGTGTTATCAATGATTCTGGGAGAATCTTACATTAAAAATAAATATTCTTCTCCATAAAAAATAGAGAAAATTTGGATAAATAACTCAATTTGATATTATATTTTGAAAACTAAACCATCTTTTTATACTTTTGAACTACACTTTTTTTAATGACTAAGTTAACCTAATTAAAAATTTTAATAAATTTAATATTTAAATTTCTTCTTATAAAAACAAATATATAAAACAAATAATATATAATTAGTATTTATATATTTTATTTAAAATTTTGAAATATCTGAATTTAGTTAGAATTTGATATCTTAAATTTTTTATTTTTGGATTTTCAACTTTCGATTTTTTAGAATTTGTTGATTATTCTGATACTTTTTTTTTACTTTTTAAAAGAATAAAACATGTTAATTTGATTTTTAGCAAAGTTTTATTTAAATCTAATCCTTGAAAATTTCATAATTGATCAAAATAATTATTTAATTTAAAAACAACTCAATAATAAAAGTTTTAAGTAAGATATTTATATAAGATTAATTAGTAAAAAAAAATTATTAGAGATAATTTTAAAATATTTCAAATGTTATCCACTTATATATTTTAAAACTAAATATATTTTTATCTTAAATAACTAAATTAGAATATTAATATTTTCGATTTTTTAATTTTATTTATTAAAATATAGGTCAAAATAGTCTTATCACATATAAATAAGTGTAGTTTTTCAAAAAATTAAAAAAACAGTGTATTTTCCAAATTTTAAATTTTAAATAGGTTATTTTACTAATTGTCCCCATTCTCTTATTGTTTAACTTCGGTTTCTTTAAAAGGAAATTTGGAGAAATGTTTTAATTTAAGATTATATTTTAAAAATTATACCATCATTTTAAACTTTTGAAAACTACACTTTTTCATAAGTAAAATAACTAAATTAACCTAACTAAAAATTTTAATAAATTTAGTATATAAAATTTTTCTTACAAAAATAAACATATAAAATGAATAATATAATTAATATTTATATATTTTATTTAAATTATGGAATATCTGAATTTATTTTTGATATCTTAAAATTTTTACTTTTGGATTTTTAATTTCTATATTTTAGAATTTGTTGAATATTATTATATTTTTATTGTTAGATTATTTTTTATTTTTGAAAACAAGAAAACATGTTAATTTGATTTTTGGCTAAGTTTTATTTAAACACAATCTTTGTAAATTTCATAATTGATCAAATGAGTTATTTAATTTAAAAATAATTCAATAATAAATATAATAAAAAGTTTTAGGTAAGGTATTTATATAAGATTAATTAGTAAAATAGATTTTTATTAGAGATAATTTTAAAATATTTCAAATATTATTCAATTATATATTTTAGTATATTTAATAATTAAATATATTTTATTTTAAATAAGTTAATTAGAATATTAATATTCGAATTTTTAATTTCATTTATTAAAATATAAGTTAAAATAGTCTTATTACATATAAATAAGTGTAGTTTTTAAAAAAATGTTAAAAATAGTGTATTTTAAAAATTTTAAATCTTAAATAAGCTATTTTGCTAATTGTCCCTTTCTTTAATGTTTACTTATTTTATTTATCATTAATCACAATTATTTTGAAGAAAAAAGAATCACAATTATTTTGTTTGGTCTAAATTAATTCAAGTTTTATGGATTCGAAGTGTGTATTCCACAATCTTCAATGGATTCGACATCCCGAATACTACACAGTTTGTTGTGCATTTGCAGCCACGATTGAATTAGGGTAGCATCATTATTCTTAATTTTTGAAATATTTTTTTGTCAAATTTCTCATATGATATACCATCTAAACAATTCTCACATCATCTCTGTCACCAATTAAAATCACTTTCTAAACACAGACAGCAGTCACATAACAACATATTTACTGATAAAAGAAAAACATACCCATACCCAAACCACGAAAACCTAAATAATGATTGCTACTAGCGCACTTCTTTTTAATATTGTGTTGATTATGCTCTCATCCGAAATACTCATGAAATAAAATAGTCCTCTAATTGTGAGATGAACAAAGCAGCCACTTTACTGAGATTTGACTCATCAAAGTGTAACACCTAAAAATGCTAAAATATTATTAATGACCATATAAAAATACGACACTAATATCAGCTTAGTTTCAAAAAACCAAAGCAATATCAAAATTAAAGACTTTAACGCTAAATATAGCCAACTGCATAGATTAAAGGTGATAATATATATTAACGATGAACTAGAGAGCACCAACAAGTAAGGCAAGCATTGGTGAGCGACTGTGAGATCGCAACGACAATGAGATTGCAGCGATAACAAGATTGTATCAACAATGTGATTAGGCTGATGGCTATAATTGCAGTGATAGTAAAATTATAATAAAGACGGCATTTCAGCCATATTAAAAAATGATATTTAATAGTACAAAGTCAGTAAGCAAATGCGAAAAGATTGCATAATATCTTTATTTTCTAACGTAAAAGCATACAAAATTTATTTTGAACATATTATATATTTAGTGATATATTTGAAACAGTTTGATTTGATTATATTTTTTAAAATGATTCCTTGAAAATGGTACTTTTCAAAAGAAAAAAATTGTTTAGCATTGATCTATTTATTTAGGAATATAATATGTGAATGTTTTACTAAAAATACATAAAATCACGCACTATTCCAGTTCAACTTTTTTGCCATTACATTTCGTTATTTGATTATAACAACTCATAAATTTGTCATTCTCTTAAATAATATATTCTAGATGACTATTTTCCAGAACAATTCAATAAAATATCAAAGCATTATGTTTTTTTTTTTTGTTTTTTCTTTCCGTGAGCAGTTTTCTTTTAGTGAAAGTTTTACTATTCAATAGGGGAAGATAGTAAGTGGGCCAATGAATCTCTCTGCATAGAAGACGATAGACATACATCTATACTTATATAGTAGTATAAATTAAAAAGAATAGTAAATGCGATAATAAATAAATAAAAAAGAGAGGAACAGTAAAGGACAGTCCTTGGGACTAGACTAAGTGGGAGTGATGAGGGGTCTGAGAAGAGGAGGCAGTCCCTAAAAGCTCTTTCTTTTCTTCGTATGGTAACTTTCAGATCCCAGTTTGTTAGTATCTCTGTCGTCACTTAATAATTGACCCTTGGTCTTTTTCGTCTCCTTAAATCTAACCCAATTCTATAATTTACATTCATGTCTTCTGTTGTGTCGTTGGTCTTGATTACTACTTATAGCAGTAATCAAAATGAGTTTTCTTTTTTTTTTTTTTTAACCCCTCTTTCTCCATTTTTAAGTCCAAATTTTACTTACTTGGATGAGTTTGCTCTAAAGGGATTACGTCTTTTGTCTCCATCTGTCGGCCAAAAGATATTTTAGCTGCTTTAATGAGCTTTTTAGAAAATATTAAATACTGTATTAATTAATGTCATAACAATCTCTAATTACTATACTTTTCTGTTTCATTATACTATAAGTTACTTTAGTAAAAAGTATGATAATTAAGAAGCTATAAAAAAATTTAGTTTTTTTTAGACAAAGGTATTTTTTTCCTTTTCAATTACAAACATTCCAGCCAATAGATCAAAGGTAGATGCCTTTTTTAATCGTTTATAGAAAAAAAAAACAAAAACCAAAACAAAAAAATAGTCCACCCAATAAAAAGTACCCGAAAATAGAAATAAACATAATCTATTAAATAAACATGTAATTTTTTTAAACATCAAAAATTCAAATTAAAGGAGACAAAGAAAAACTTTAAACACCATATAATATGAAATAGATGTACGTCTTAAACATATATAAATAAAAAAAAAACTATGCATTCATCTAATATTTTATATGTGACAAGTTATATCTTATATCCTTATCACGTATGAATCTTTATCAGACATGATATTGCTATCACTTATCATGTATGAATCTTATATGACGTAGAAATAATCATATTTCATAGGAAAAAATATTTTTGTTAGTAGAACAATGAAATAGTATTTCAACAAGAAAACATGATTTTTATAACGACCGTATTTGATGATAATTCGTCGTAAACACAATTTACAACAGTTATATGCCTTAACAAAAACATGGACACTTAATTTCGAATATTTTTTTAAATCGTTGAATATAAGATTCGTTGTAATTAGTTACAACTTTACGGTATTTTTAGAACAAAACACTATTTCGATGTAAAAACATTGTTATTTTGTCGTAAATGAAGTACGGTTTGACGATAAAATATTTTTTTTGTAACTTTACAATGATGTAATAATGAATTTTGATTTCGTCGTAAAGTCGTTGCCAATTCGTTTTTAAATTATGACGTCAGAGTTTTGGTATTTAAGAACCGAGACAAATTACACTTTCACTTCAAAGATATACGTTATCTTCAATATTTTTTTTATATATTTGAATATTTTGTTATCTCTGATATTTTGTTTATATATTCCAATATTTTGTGAAGATGTTATATTGGGAACTAAAATGTAACTTGTTTGCATGTAATAAGTAAAAATAACTTGTTTTGATATAAGGTGAGAGAAGAGATATAATACTTCTTGCCAAACTCCTAACAGCCGAACCCCTTCCCAGTACAGTTCTGTAGCAATATGAATGCACAAATGGACTTGTTAAGATATTAGCATTACCAACTAAATGTGATATTTAAAAATATTTGAGTGGTTTATACATGGTCAATCCATATGATTCATACTTAATGCAAATATTATTTACATGACCTGACATTTAACTCTAAGAAATGTATAATTTATACATAGGAACATTTCTTTACCAAGAAATATGATTATCTCTTATTCTTACTCATGATTTCAATGACACTATAGTTGGTCCCATAAATTTTCTCTTCAATTTTTATACTCCAACAGTCCAACTTACTTTTCCAACGACTTTCAATCATTTTACCTCCAAAATCTTACACCTCTTCTCGTTTTACCTCAAAAAACCACCTTAGAAAATTATTTCTCTTTAAAACCACCACTCTTTCAAACGACAGAGATTCACATCCTACTTAACCTATTTCTCCAATTATTTATGGTATTTGATATTACTTTTATGGTTTTCCATCAATATTTACTGATTTGAGTGTTCGAGAGAAATAGAAAACAGTCCATTCCATTGTGTTTTCTCGACTTCCACATGTCTTCTCATTATGCAAGAGAGCTTATCCCCCATTCGGTTAGAAACTCATAACCAATTTTGTGTTAGAACAAATAAAGTACATATGTATTACAGCCAAAATAGCATGCTACTTCATATCTAAATCTGGATGGAATCTCAAGAACCTCTACAACACCTCTCTACACCCTTCTCTCCCCTCCCCCCCGACATTCTCAAGATTTACGTAACATGAAGCAGCCATCTTCAGGAGAAAAAGTCCGCAATAAGATAGAGCCGGATAAGAGAAGATATGCTGATAATGGCAGGAGGAAGCCCACTCAATCCATGAAGATATCCCTTATAATCCAAACCAGATAACTTAAAAGAGACATAATCCACGATGACATCCCAAAAAATAATACCCAAAAGAATAACTCTTGAACATATAAGTGGTTCTGAGAAATATCTCGAAAGTGTGACCCAACAAAGAAGGGAGAAGGGAGGTTTAGATTCATTTAATAACATACCCTTTAGTAAAGAAATAAACAGAGCATATATATTTACAAAATTTAGCTTTTCATCAGTAAACTTTTATAACTGAACATCTAACCTTTAGATCTTGTTTCTCATTTAATTAGAGATACCATTGATCAACCATCTCAAAGACCAAAAATAAGACTCTAAAACTAGAATGAGTCCTATTTGGATCTAAAAGGGAACTTCATATCCTCAATTGCTTAAAATGAACTTTTAATGAGTATGGAGACCAACAACAATGAATACCACTTGAAACAAACATTAGAGCTTTAAGGAAATTAATGAAATGAAATTAGACACACAGAGAGATTTAACTTCTGAATGGTTTTGCATATCATTGTGTTTATTACTTAGCCTATATTGATCACCTAGTCTCTGATTTAAATTTTAATCTATTCATCAAAATTATTCTAGATTCTTTGATATATTATATCCAACCAAATTTTCCTTAGCCAATGAAAGCTGATGCTAAGACGATTCGTGAAAAAGTGAACGTATACACTAATTATTGTCTAGAATCCTATGTTCAAACGATATTTTAGACTTTTAAATTGTTAGAAAAATTAGTTGATGCCACTACAGTGGATTGATAAAATGTTTATGTTTGAATTCACAATTGTACTTAATTGTAACCTGAATAATTGTTTGATTTGTGATTTTTGAATTCCTATGAAATTACCGTTGACCTGACACTATGGTTAATAAATGTTACACCAATTTGCTATTTTTTCTTATTATTTAACAAATTAAAACCCTCATTTCTCTTAGTTTATTTTTATGTTTATAGAAATATAGTGTGACACTTGATCCTATGAATTTGTGTGCACTTTTAGTAGGAAATAGATATTACATTTTGTGTATCAACATTTTGGCCCCTGTTTTTGGGGACCATTGCGTTACTTTTAATTTTGCGACTGAAATTTACTGTTTCTTGTTTTCTTTGGTGTTTCAGGTGTAAGATGGCAATGAGTTAAAAGTCTGAAAATCTCATTGCAATCAATAATCAAAACTTTATAAGGTCAGAACAAATGATCAAGAAGAAGAAGTCAAATCCCATCACAACAAGAGATAACAAGGCATCTGCAGGAAGTCAAGTAGCTGCTACACTTTAGACGTTACAACAGAAGATGCAATAGTTACAATAACAACAAAAACAACATCAACAACAATAACATATAACAAAAAAAACAATAATGTCCTATTGAATATACAAACACACCTAACATTTTCTACTATAACTGCAATCTATCCACCACCCATTTAAAAGCAGGATTATGAGTTCAAAGCTCAAATGATTGCATTATTGAAGCATGATCTATTCCATGGACTATTTGTCGAGAATCTGATAAACCACATTGAGAATTTTGAGATAAGCTACAGCACTACCAGCTCAAATGGGATATCTCTCTATTACCCCTGTTTTTAATTATCTTCCTTCTCACTGGCAGAAAAAGGATTAATATGGCTTAAATTACTACATCCTAGATCTCTAACCACTTGGACACAATGCATAACTGTTTTCTTGGACCACTTATACACTAAGTCAAAGACATCCTCATTGAGAAACAAGATTGCTACTTTCCAACAAAATTCATGAGAATTTTTTTGTGAAGCATGGGATATATTTAAGGAATATCACTTAGTGTCTACATCATGGATACTCAGAAGAGAAAGTCCTTAGTATTTCTTATGGTGGAGTTAATTAAAATTACAAAAATGTTGTCAATGCTACCAAAATAGAGCTTTCATGACTCAAATCAAGGAGGGAACATATTAGTTTATAGAGAATTTAGTTGTAATTTTCAGTAATCAATGTTTAAAGTATGACAGGTCCATAAAAGTTTACAGTGTAAAAGTGCAGAAAAATTGATTAGCTTACTACAAAAGTAAACCTATTAGTGAAGAAAAACAAAAAACTATTCAAATCGGTGAAAATATAGAAGAAGTAGTGTTCATTTATGATCACACTAAGGAAGAGGATGATAAGCAAAAATATGTGAATTTTGTAAATGGGAAATGATATGTGTATAATTGAGAGTTTACCCAAAACTATATGAACCATCCAAATATGTCATACATAAGCACTAATGTTGAAAATCCACAAAACCAACTCTACTCATAATAGATGGCAAGTCAATCTCAAAACTCATAGTGGTATACCTGATATCCAGGCATACAGAATCAGAACTTTCAGAAGAGTTACTCTCAAGATTTTAAAGAAAAACAGTTCAAACAAAATCAGAACCATAATTCAAGGAAGATCTCAGCCTAAAAAACCATTTTCTACCTTGAAAAAATAACAATCAACCCCATTCCAATATTTTACAAATTCTAAAATTGACTCTCAAAATGAGCTGGAAAAAAATCTCATACAATAACTCTTTCTAAACTAGCAGAGATCTGCTAATGAGATAAAGGCAAAAGTAGACAATATGTACAATAATCTCACTAGCAAATATGAAGGTATAAGTAATCCTGTGAAAAAGGCTATACATCTGGGCTGCTTTGGCTGCTTAAGCATTAAAAAGACCATAAATACCTCTTCCTAAGAAAGTGGAATAAAATCTGAGAAATGGGTATATGAATGCTACTACCTTAAGGAGTGAAATGATGTTGGAACATGTCTTGAGAAAGAGAGACAATGCTGAAGCAGTTTTTGATTTGGAAAAGGATGATGGCTTACAAGCTGAGGTTTACAGAATTCAAGTCAACTAAGATCTTTTTAGTATTTGATAGATCAATAAAACAGCCAGTTGGAGTCATTAAGGATGTACATATGAAGATTGGAAATGCACTTGTCTGTGATAATTTTTATAGTTCTAGAGATACATGAAGAGTCAAACAACTCAAGCCATGATTAATATGAAAAATGGGAGAATAGATCTCCACGTATGAGATATTTTCATGAAGTTTGAAATGGAAAAGATGCTTCAGAAGCCAATGATGAATGCGCAAACATTCTCGGTTAGTGACTCACTAGAACTTTCAAATGACATGGTTGAAGATATTCTAACAAATGTACCATTAAAAGTTTTTTTTACTAAGGTTGAGAGTGAACATGGATTCATTAGTGAAGACTCAGCAGGATATGTTATGATGATGAACTATAGTCAGAGTATAGAGAAGATGGTTGCCTACATCAGCTTGGATGGAGCTACGGAGAAGCCTCCAACATAAGATCTTTCTACGCCACCTGCTAACCCATGGGGTGAGCTGAAAGCTCAAAACAATTTTTACTGGGATAAAGTTATAACGCCCCGACCGCCCCTACCAGTGAGTCCCCATGTCCTCTCACTAGGCTCATGGGCCGGCCCACCCCTGTCCGACGGTCGGTGCATGAACCGAGAGGTTCGAAAATCATAATATACTATTCCTGCAATCACCACATGACCGTTCCCCGTGTTTTGGCCTCACTCATATGGTACTGTGAATGACTTCCCGGTAGGTCACCCATCATTTGACTACTGTAGCTCAAGCATGCTTAACCCTGGAGTTTTCTCTGGATGGGCAACCGAAAAGATAAGTGCACTTTGGTGACATAGGTAGCCAGATCAGTTCTTTTAACCTCTCTACATAAGTTTTCATATACCAGAAATTGGGATGTTACAATTCACCCCCACTCAAAGTTCGCAACGTCCTCGTTGCGAACCAAAACTAATTCTTAACCGCCTCAGGGCCTCTCAGGTCAGCACTAAGACGGAAAACCGGCTATGATACCATTTATAACTCTCCGAACGCCCCCTACCAGTGAGCCCTCATGTCCTCTCACTAGACCAATGGGCTGGCCCACCCCTGTCCGACGGTCGGTGCGTTAACGGAGAGGTTCGAAAATCATGATATACTATCCCTGCAATCACCACATGGGCATTCCCCGTGTTTTGGCCTCACTCACACGGTACTACGAATGACTTCCCGGTAGGTCACCCATCCTTTGACTACTGCAGCTCAAGCACGCTTAACCCTGGAGTTTTCTCTGGATGGGCAACCAAAAAGGTAAGTGCACTTTGGTGACATAGGTAGCCAAATCAATTCTTTTAACCTCTCTACATAAGTTTTTCATATACCAGAAATCGGGATGTTACAAATGTATGCATTTCTTGATCCTAATTATACTTACCATGTGATTATCAATACTGAGCCTGTCTTGCTTTTGTGTGAAATTAGAAAGTATCATAGAGATTTAGGCTATTTTTTAGATGATATCGTAAGAATGTCCTCAAATCTTTGCATACATATGATACAACTATAAGATGAATTAGGGACCTCTATATAACATTAGAGGAAGTTAAACCCAAATCTAAATGATTTTGTTAAAAAGGAGATAATAAAATAACTAGAAGCAAGCACGATAGATGTTATTTTTTATATTACTTGGATTAATTTTGTCCATGTAATGCCAAAGAAAGGTGGTGTAACTGTTGTTAAAAGAATGAATTGATTCCAACGAGAACTGTTACATAACATAGAATATGTATTAATTATTAGATATTAAATGCTGCTATTCGCAAGGACTATTTCTCTTTGCCTTGTATTGATCATATGTTTGAGAGATAAGCTAATCATCCTTATTGCTGTTTTATATGGTTTCCTAGGTTTCTTTCAGATTTTCATCCATCCAGATGAATAGGAGAAGACGACATTCACATGTTCTTATGACACTTTTACTTATCGCAGAATGTCATTTGGTTTATGCAATGCTCTCAATGACTTCTCAGTATTGCATGATGTCTATTTTTACTGAATTGATTGAGGACATAATAAAGGTTTTCGTGGATGATTTTTATTTTTATGGATCCTTATTTTCTGTATGCCTTTCTAATTTGTGTAGGTCTTACAGCGGTGTGAATACTGGGAAGGAGACGATTGAGATGAAAATGAGTGTTCAACCTCTGAATTCAGTCAAAAAGATCAAGAGTTTTCTGGGTCATGTTGGTTATTACAGCAGGTTTATTAAGGATATTTTTATGATTGTTAGGTCTTTGACTCAGCTGCTGTGTAAGAATGCTATGTTTCGATTTAAAAATGTTAGTCTTTAGGCTTTTCAAACTATCAAAGGGGCATTCAGTGTACCAATTATCCAACCAGCAAATAGAAAATTTCTTTTTAAGGTAATAACTAATAAAAGTGAATATGTAGTATGATTTTTTATGTGATACAGAAAGGAAAAGAAACTTCATATCATCTACTATTCTAGTAGAACTCTTCATGTTGCATAATGAAGATACACAACTACTGAAAATGAGCTCCTTGCCATTTTTTTTTGCTTTGAAAAGTTATAATCTTTATCTTGTGGGGTCTAAGTTTGTTGTACATACTGATCATGTTGCTTTAAGGTATCTACTTACCAAAAAGAATGCCAAAAATAAATTAGTACAATTGATTCTCCTGCTGCAAGAATTTGATTTAGAGATTATAAATAAGAAGGGAATTGTAAATAATGTTGTAGACCATCTTTCTCAATTGAGAGTGGAAGAAGATAAAGTTTTAGATGATAGTTTCATATAGCACTGAGAGAAATGATGCATATGTGCTTGCTGTAGATATTAAATATCTAGAGATGTATTGGTTTGATGAAATAACTAGTTACCTAGCTACTGAAAACGATTCTTAGAACTTTGTTGGGTATAGGAAGAAGTTCTTGAGGCGAAAAAATGCTGGACATATTTATGATTGATATACGACGAAATATCAATCGCTCCAAAGCGCAATCAATCGATCTATTGTCCATCTAAGTTTTTGAAATAGATTTTTGATTTAATCTGGTTAAACCCCTTTAGTTCCACTAGATTCGAACCGGAAAAATATGTTTTAAATTCTTTCAACCCACTTTTAAAGATCAAAACAAAAAAAAATTGACTTTTTCTCTTCTTGTTCTTAGCTAAAATTGAATAATTATTTTTGTCAAACCCTAATTTTATAAAATTTTCACTGATTTGAACACCTTTTTGGTGCACTGTATTTCACACAATTATGTTTTGAGTTCGATGAACCCATATCTAATCGACAAAGGCATTCTCCTCTTTTTGCATTTTATGAGTTCGAAAATTATGACGAAAGATTGGATTTCAGGATTAGTTGTTCTTAGATGAAATTATGACTTGTCATAGTGTATTAATATCATTCTTTTTGTCTCTTTCATGATGGTTTCGTTGATTTGTGTGATTAGACCTTAATTTGGAAATCGAGACAAATTTTGAGATTTTTTTGGAGTAAAAACAAATATTATTTTGAATTGTTGATTTGTTTCAAAAATCAATCCCGAATTAGTGTTTTTGGTTTGTGAATGATAGATAATCTCTAAACATATCAGATGTCACTATTTTCTTTATTTTGATAAAAAGAGTTTTGGTTTTTATTTTTTAGCTATTCAAAGAAACAAAGTAACGATCGCACGATACAACATCCGGTTGAGGAACAACAACCACACCAACAAGCACAAGGTGCTAAGAAAATGAAAGTCTCAAAATAGACAAGGAAAGTGATAGAGACAACTTCAGCCCCTCACGTTGCAGAAGCGGTTATAGAATACATCATCTTTCCCTGGCTTAGACCTGATCACTGTCTGTCGACATTAATGACAAAATTTCGCTGACTCCCGACTAACTATTAGAAAACTGTAGAAAAGTAAAAAAATATCATATGCACATGTGCACTTTTTGCAATGGTGTGCTAAGAATAGAGATGGCAACTAAAAACAATTTGTGAGAGGAGACATTGCACAAGATGGGTATCCAAGAAGATATTCGAACCATGTTGCTTAGGATGGGACTTGGATGCATTTTTTATAATATATACCCTCTTTATCTGGAGTTGGTTTATCATTTCCTCACTTCAGTCGAGCTCTATTACAAGGACTAAGCCTATCTTATGGCAAGTAAAGGAACTCTCTCCTATTTCTCCATCGGTATCTTTTAAGATTTTCATCCGAGATTTTTGTGATCTTTATGATTTTGATACAACCAAAGAGAGCTGTAGTTTTTCTAAGGATTTCCCACAGGCTGCTGAGCTGTGGCATTTGATTGGATTAGGAGGCAGTGAGGCGCATGGAGCTAAGCTTACTTTCAATAGGAATTTTGAGACTGGAGTTATAATGAAGATCATAAGGATTTTTTTTTTACTAAGGAGGAGTCAGGAGATTTGAGGAAAGTCGAGTTCATATTGCTACATTTTACGTTTTATCCATCTATCTACGATATTTACTGCATTATCCTTCCACATGAGTTTAACACCAACTTTGATGTCACCTTTACTGAAAACTTTGTGTCCAATAAATTCTGAAGCCTTAATACAAAAAATATAAATAAGAATGTGTTATGGAATCGACCTCACTTCGATGCAGCGTGTGGACTAATTTAACCTCTTTAATGATTAGTATCTCAAGATCAGTGACATCTTCAAGACGCGTTTCACATACTAATTCCAGCACTAAGCCAGAGTAAAAGAGTACCCAAAATCGTTGCACAATAAGCTCAGTCTGCAGATCTTACACATGATATGATAGAGCAGTTCCACCATATTCTTGAAGAACATTGAGTATACGAACAAGATGAAACACCCCATTTTTGGATATTTTCCTCTAAAATATTTCAGTTAATTGAGGTTTTCTGTAAAAGAAAACCAACTATTTATTATCTGGACTGAATTTTATATAATTATTCTCCTTATATATGCTAGATTAGGTAAATGAACCACCATTCATGACATTTTACTATTTTATCACTCTTGTTGTTCTTAATGACTAACTTATCATTAGATAGTAAGCCACCTTGAGCCTTATCTCCCATCAGACCTCATTCACTCTTATTTTTAAGTTTTCATATTTGCAAATATGTGCACACACAAACAAAAGAGAAAAGGATCCATGCAGCCTTTTAATCACTCTAGCTACAAATTCAAAAAAAGAAAGCATGATGAATTCAGTCAGAAAGACAATCATAAGTATGGGATCAGTGATTGAGAAGATTTTGGTGGGATTTTGGTGAGAATGTACTGTTCATATTTTGCAATATGTGATCTGCAGATCATATTCAAGATTACAGTTTTTAAAGATTTTCGAGTTCCCGCATTTTCAAACTTCTTCAGTATTCTATGTAATTTGCTTAAGGAGAAGTAAAAAACTAAATCTATGGGAATTGATGTGTTTCGTTTTTGACCCATTGTAACTAATATTTTTAAACATTTTTCAAATCTTTTCTGTGGTTTTTTAGTTTTTTTTTATTTTTGTTTAGTTTTTTCAGGTTGAAATATGTTTGAATAGAGTCCGAAGCATAAGAAGAGAGGAACATATTCAAACAAGCTGAAAGTGTTCATTTTTAGAGTCAGGATTTATTGATCTATATTTAGATCAATCGATCTAATTGAAGAAAATACAAGGATTTTCAAATGAAGAAGGAAGATCAAGCATTCTGAGGATAGACTAATCGATCCATATATGATCAATCCTTGAATGCAAGACCGATCAATCAAAACTAAGTTCAATTAATCTCTCTCTAACCAGCCGGTTCATTAACAAAACAAAAAAGAAAACTTTGGGTTTTTTGCCAATTTGTTAACCAAAACATGTTTTGGACCTATATACCTGATTTTTTAGTCATTGTTGGCTATTCAACAATTTTCATTCTATTCATACTTTTGCCTCTGGTATCTGTAAGATTTGAGGAGATAAATCTCTCATTCTAGACTTTTATGAGAAGATTTCTGAACCCCTGTTTTCGTTTCTTAATCTATTTATGGATTTTTCTTCATCTTTTTATGTTTTCTCTAGAATAATGTATGAGTAGTTCTCTAATTAAGTTTAGAACATCAAAAAAAATTATGAATCATTGAATTAGACATATATAGGAATTTATCTTGTGAATGTTTCAGCGATCATTGTGTTTATTGCTTAGGTTAGGTTGATTACCTAGTCTCTGATTTAGGGTTTAATTTGTTTATTAAAAGTGTTATAAATTACTTGATAGAACATAGACAAGTGAATTATTCTTAACTAACAAAAATCGATACTAAAGCGATTCGTAAAAAAATTAAACATGCACATTAATGATTGTTTAAAATCCTAAGTTCAAACCGGTTTAGACTTTTATATTGTTAAAAAATTAGTTGATGCCACGACAATGAATTGAATAAACATTTATTGTTTTAGTTTAAAACTGTACTTAATCATTCCCTGAATAATTGTTTGATTCATAATCTTTGAATTCATGGAAAAGCTCTTTTGACTTGACATTTTGTTTGATTTATTTTTACACCGATTACTATTTTTACTTATTACATTACATTACAAACTAAAGCCTTCATTTATCTTAACTTAGTTTCATTCTCACAGAAACATAGTGTGACACTTGGTCCTCTGGACATCGACTTTTTCTATACTATTGTAAATTGTTGTGCACTTACAGTAGAAAATAGAGATTATATTTTAGTGTATCATTCACAACTTTCCCAAGAGAAAAGGTCTAGTCTTTTACTCAGATCCACAACGTATTCTCATAATAATTCTCTAATAGTAGAAAACCCGTGAAAGTATTCGATGATTTGTATGAATTCATCTAAACTCTGAAAATAATCTCAAGAGCTATGTGACCAGATTTAATTATGGGATAATAACCATTGTAATGTGTCAATTGCTATGTCCCTTTAAAAAAGAATTACTCATTAGCAGACATGGTCCAGACCAAGTATGATACGATAATAATGGAAGATACCATATTGAGATTAAATGCCAATATCACATGAGAAAACGATGAATAGAAGCAAAATTTTGCGATGGTAACAATACAACAGAAGCCCTTCAAAAAAAGGATACCACGATTGATGTGATAAGCGAGATGATTTGCACATAAATAAAGATAATAAGTATAAAAATTTGTCTATGTTCGATTCAAAGTAAGGCACTCAATCCAAAGATTGAAGAGGATACCACATTGGATGACAAGTAGACACCCACAAACCTGAGAGAAATGGTAATCGACATCTTGGTTAGTTGGTTAGTATACCTTAGGGAATCAGATAAAGTAGGCTCATGTCAAAGGTGTGGAGAGAGCACCTAGAGGGAATTGTCGATAGTGTGATTTTCATCAGGCCGGAGGACATAATACGGAAGACTGCATGTTATCGTGGCTAGAGGTTTAGGCTTTGGTAAGTTATTTTTGGATGGACACAAAGAATGATCGACAATCAGCAAAAAATGACACTAAAGAAGGAAAAAATGGAGTTAACGTTGGTCTATCTCAAACAAATACACCATCAATTTATCAAATACTCATAGAAAACACCTAAGAAGAATTAGAGATCAACCAAAGATTACTAATTTTCAAAATTTGGTAAAAATTATCACTATCAATTAAAATATCCTGTAAATGCACTTAAAAATAAAAGAAGTATGCCTTAACCATAACGCTATACCTTACAAAACAAAATAAAATTATATTATCAATTTTTTAAAAAAAATAGATTCTATATTCGACCCTTAAGTTATAGATAATATATATACAATTATATTTTAAACGGATATATATCACAAAGTTGTTCATTAGCAATACTATTCACATTTTAATTAAATTTGTGTCTTTATCAAAATTCAAAGTAGACACATTTTTGTTTTTGAGTAGTATTGTAATTTTACTCATTTATTAATATGTAATCAAACGCAATAAAAAAAAATTAAGTTGAATTATTTTTTGTAATTCAACAAAAGAATACATAACATAAATTAATAGAATATTCATTAAATTCGCTTTCTCTCTCTTTTGTCAGCTAATCTAAAATAAGATATTTACGCCTGAGAGCACTTTTTGATAAAGTAATCACATATAGGGACACTTTGTGCATAAGGCACACTTAGGGCTTTTTTTAGCCCACTTTTCACCCGAACTTAACCTTCTAACTATGTTGGATTATTGGTCAGAAACAAAATTAATCTAAATCTGGTTACCCCGGAATATATCACAGCCGTCCATATTAAAATATCGTGTGGCTGTCTCTTCTCCTCCACCTCCTCATCAAAACTTCACATTCTCTTTCTCTCTCCCTCGACAGTCTTATCTTACTTTCTCTCAAATTTGCCGTCGATCTATCTTCCATCTCTTTCTCTGATTGGAACGATAACAATTTCAATCCTTGTCGTTAGATAAGAATCTCTTGTATGAACATCTCGGACTCCACTGGCTCATGTGTCGTCGGAATCTCCTTCACCGGAAAATATTTCTACCAGAGCTTCAGAGTTCCATCCTCTACAAAAAAAAAAATCTCTTCAGTTCTCTTCCGCCGTCGATTTGTATCCTCTCAAGACCTCAATAGCGAGCAATGATACTTTCGACCACTGGGTCATTGCTCTTTCAATCATTGGGTTATTGAAGGTAAGCGAGCTCAATGGCGGGATTAAACCAGAGTTACCGAGAACCGAGTGGATGGGATCTACTGCTCGTCCAAATATGGACAGCCAAGCAAATATAGATAATTAACCGGATGTGGGGGTTCCGCGTAGATGAGATATAGTGGACATCCAAATATGGACAAGCCATCATATATGGGTAATCAACAAGACGTGCCGGCAAAAGCGTTGATGGGAACAGCTGGATGACCATATATGGACAGTCAAACTCGAGATCCATTTAAGTTTCCACAATATAGTGGATTTGTTTACTGATTTATCAATCTGATATATTTGTTTGAAAAAAAATGGTAATATTTTAGAATTTGCATTTGTTTTAAAAAAATTGGTGATGTTTCACAATGCCATTGTTTACTGTTTTACCCATATGTTACATATAGACAGCATCCAAGTGGCTAGGATCTAGTAGACACTCTAATGTGGTCACTAAAAGTCTAAAACTCAAAAATAAGATAATAATCAAATGAGTAGTCTGAAAGTGATGTATCCAATGGAAGCGAGTGGATGGGATCTATTGCTCGTCCAATAATGGACAACCAAGCAAATATACGGAATAAACTGGATGTGGGGGGTTCCACGTGGATGAGATCTCGTGGACACCCAAATATGGACAAGACATCATATATGGGAAATCAACAAAACGTGCCAACAAACGTGTGAACGGGAACAGCTGGACAACTATATATGGATAGTCAAACGCGAGATCCGTTTAGGTCTCCACAATATCTTGGATTTGTTTACTGATTTACCAATCTGCTACATTTGTTTGAAACAAAGTTGGTGATGTTTCACAATTTTCATTTGTTTTAAACAAAATTGTTGATGTTTCACAATGATATTATTTACTGTTTTATCCATCTGTTACATATGGACAACATTGGTGTGCTGACGGTGGCTGAGTGGCTATGATCTTGTGAACGCTCTAATGTGGTCAATAAAAGCCTAAAACTCAAAAATAAGATAATTGTTAAATGAATAGTCTGAAAGTAATGTATCAAATAGAAGCTCATACATGAATTAATCCTCATAATACTCCATTATAATATGTTGCATACGATAATAGGTTATTTGGATACAGTAATGTTACTAGTTCATAAATTTTGTCCAAAACACCAGTCCACATGGATATGTAAATATGGACAACTTATAAATGGACATCACATACACAAAATTCAGTAATTTATGCCTTATAATTCTTTTATATTTTAACAGATCTTGAATTATTCAGGTTAGTATAGATACATAGAGTGTGACCAGGTGGATTCCTTCTAGAGTGTGACCAGGTGGATCCCTTCTAGTTTCTTTCTAATTTTGTTAGATTTTCAATTATTCAGGCCAACATATGTATATAGATGGTGACCAGGTGGATGGGATCCACTGGATGCACATATGTGGACAATCAAACCAAATATAATACTTTGTGGATGATATTAGTTTGCAATATATACAAACAAGTTGAAATATAGTATGGACATAAATATGGGCCGTGAATGATGGATATTCGACAATGGATAGTGAATGGTGGACATGTAGACACTGTATAAAAGGAGAGGGAATGAAATAGAGGCTGATTCACGGTGGGTGAGTGGACAACGGTTAAATGGACAAAATGCCAGTGGATAGAGGGTGAGTCGACAAATATTGATTTACGACGGAGATTAGGAAACCGTTTAACAACCAGAAATCTTCAGTCGCTTAACAATCAAGAATCTTCACTTGCTTAACAATTGGGCATCTTCAGCGGGAATCCACTGAAGGTTTAACCTCCGATTTGAATTTTGACCAGCATCGAATAAATTGAAGGATCGGGGCAAAGTTGGGTTTTTTAACAGCCATCGGATCTTGTTTCGACAACAGATGAGGATTTCTCCAGTAATTAATCACTGTAATTAGTTGAAGAGTGAACCGTTGGAAAATTTTACTGGTAATATGCAGAGTAAGCCGTCGGAATTTTAGGGTTTTTGTAATGATAATGGAAAAAATAAAAGATAAAAAATGACGAAATAGTTAATTAATTTAGTTGGGATTAAGGGTTTCATCGACTTTTCGTTGGCCCAAAATACACCTCAAACAAAAAGTGCCTAAATTGTTACTTTTGAGACTGAAAATGCTTTATTATGTAAACTTCTCATCTAAAATTTATATATTTTTTGTTAGTCTCTTAAATATGGAAAAAAATGTGTTATATTTTTAATGAATTAGCAAAATTATTGGCTTCTTGTATCATTACGATGTATGAAACGTATATATTGAATTGAAAGTTATTATATAGATTTATCGTCTAGTCCTACTGTGTATGCTTAGTAAATATGCAAAAAGAAGGTGGATTAGCTGCTTATTAGGTAAAAGCAAAGTAAAAAAGTTGGTTTAGCTTCTATATCACATCAATGAATAAAATGCTTAGCAGCTGTATGGATCGAAATTATGGACTAATAAAAGATAACTAAAATATGTGAATGATATGTTTCCACGAGATTCTATATTTATATATTGCATCACAAGACAAACAGCATCATGGCTTTGTCTTCATGTCGGTTTATAGTTGCTCCATCTTTTCTGGGGTATAAATTAATGATCTCCTTTCATCGCTTGTTAACCTTGTTTATTTCATTTAATTACATTGTTCAGTGGTAACAATCCATCAATAGTTTATTTAGTTTTCGTTACTTTTATTACTTGGTTCAATATCCATACTTTTTTTAACACAGCATGTAGTCATTTGTAGCCTCTATTTTATTCTACTTTAGTCCCACTGTAATGCTTATAATATACGAAATTTGCTCCCTTGTTGGTTTGAACCATGCAAGGGAGATTTATTATAAAGGTTTGATTATCTGCATTACCAAACTGCTTCAATATTTTGACACTTTTTCTTAAAAATTAATATTAAGTCTGTCTGGTTAACACGAAGTAGTAATCTATTTATAGTGGGTAGATGTTCTAGCTCCAAAATGTAGAACATTATTTTAGCTATTACACTTAAACATGTTTTTGTTTTTGAATACTTAAACATGTATTTGGTAAATCTGGTATATGTAACCGGTTAAACTAGTTTTTGTTTTTCTTGAAAGTTAAGCTAGTTACATGTGGGTTCGGAGAAGATAATGTTCTAACTCGTAGTATGGTTTAGTATAACCAGTGGATGAGATGAAGCACAAAATGAAACAAAACATCATCATACGTATTTACATGTTGGAGTTGTTGCACGAAGGAAGAAACAAAAGGAGAAGGGATAGAGGCAAAAGTAAAAAGACGAAAGGTTCCAAGCCAAGGCCATTATTTCTTGGATTTCTATTTACATTCTTGATGTATTTATAACATAAGATACATATTATATTTATATGTACACACAGAGACGCGAAGAAGGTAACTCCATTTATCACCAAAACAAGAGCATTAGCTCAAGGCACAGCTACTTCGTCAAATAGTTCGAGAAAAGAAACCCATTAAAAAAGTCTTGGATTCCCCATTTGTTAATTTTTTCTAAATAATTTTCTTCGTGAATAATTTTTTTTTTATTGTTTTAAATGATGATGAATTGATGATGATGTGAATAGAGTTCTGACAAAAGATGGGGTCCGTCTATAAATGTCCCATCTCTCCTTTTGTAGCGCGCATCTCTCGGGGGACTTGTATTTTCTGTCTGGCCCAATGCTCTCTCTCTCTTCCTCTCTCTCACATGCAAATCAGCAATGACAACAGTAAAAAGTTTTTCCTTTTAATTTTTCTTTTTTGTCAACCAGTGAAACAGCAAAACCCAACGTTTTTTTTTTTTTTTTTTTCTGTTTGCTAATATTGTTGTTAATTTTGTTTATAAAGAGCATCAAACGTGTTCTTAGTTTATGGGCTTGATTAGCTATCTTTCTTTATGATTAGCGATCTTTTGATGGTAAAATGTCTTATCGTTAGTAGTCTTTTTATAAATCGGGTACAGAATATATGAAAAAGGAAAAACAAACCGTTAGAAAGAAAAATGGTAAAGAACTATCAAATAAGATACTGTGCAGAAAAAACTATCAAATAAGATAGAAAATATAGAACGCATCATAAATCGATGGCATCTAAGTCTTTCAATCAATATAGAAAAAATTAAGAAAATTACACTCTATTAGTGATATTTATTAATTAAAAAAACAACTGATCAAATTAGTAATTAAATGAATATTATTAGTGTAAAAACCAATAATCAGTTACAAAAATAAATTGTAAGAATTACACAATTTTGTTCTTCAAATTTTTGATGACCAGATTCATTCGCCAAAAAATCATTATGTAATATATATGGTTTAAGGTTTAACAATAACATAAGATTAAACATTATCATCCTATCCTATGTCTATCAATGGTAATGAGTTATTTACTAATCATTTTGTATTCGCCAATTTTTATTTAGATTTAGGGTTTAAGATTTCTAATTATTTATGGTTTAAAAGTTTTATGATATAGAAAATTAGAATTTATGATTTAGATTATTTTAGCATCTTTAAAATATTTTACATATGTTAATATTGTATATATGCAATTACAGATCAGTGTTAAAAAGTGATTTATGATTAAAAATGATAAACAGTAATTATAAACATGATATAAGTTAGCCTTTGAAATATGTATTTCAATTCAAAACTACCTTTTTAATGAAATTATCAATGTATGAATATGTTATTTAAGTTAAACATCCAAGTTATCTTAGTTAAATAAAGATAAACAGTAATTAGAAAATGATATAAGTTAGCCTTTCAAATATGTATGCCNTCCCCCCCCCCCCCCCCCCCCCCTTTCCCCAGAAAAGAAAAAAGTAAAAATGATATTTACTAATAAAGGTTTTGGTTTTCTTTCACATAATTATACAATAAAGATGCTGTTTAGTTATTATATAATAATTTTTTTTATCGCGTTTACTATCAAGGTAATATAAATGAAATAATTCTACCTGCTATTTACTTGTTATCTTGTTACCTTGTTACTGCGATAATATAATTTATTATTGTTATATCTTATTTTCTCTACTTAATCTTATTTTCTTACCACTCAGAACAATTAATCAACCCCAGTAATTTGCATCACCAGTAAAAATGTGTTTTTGTGTGCTTATTAGTACCTACATAACATACCATTCGTAGCAAAAAAAAAAAATGGTATGAAATAACTACAGTATAGTAAAAAGATGTAAATATAATTTTCAAATAATATATTTTTAATATGTATTTTTTTTTCAAGATCTTATGGTTAAATGGTAAAAAAATAAAATTAAAACACAACACATTTCAAATTCGATTCACCTGCTTTTAAATTCTAAGCACATTGTTTTGGATATCTATGCAGATATAAAAAATTTCTTTAAATCCATTTGTATACCAAAAAAATAAGTTTATGGTAGACTGCACCTCTTCAAGAATTAGTAGAATTCTTTTAAAAATTTGGAATTTACTCTAAATTATCTTAAAAATGCATCTTTAAATTTGAATTCGGGTGATGATAACACAAACCACCAAATTATGTATATTGTCAAAAACTAATATGATCTAACAAACTTTTTTCTTAACATATATACCATAACACCTTCTTGTCAATTTTACTGAAAACGCTTTTGACGAAAAAAAAAACAACCATCAAGTAGTTAAACAAACAAATTTATATTTTTGGTATTTTATTCAAAACTGTAGAGAATTTTATCGATTCGAGTTGTTTCAGTTTGGTCAAAATACATCAAGAGCTTATACTTCGTTCACGAGACTCGTAAACGGATGTTTGGGACCCTTGAGTTTGATTAAGTAAAATATTAAATAACACTTGTCATGAATTGTCACCACACTCACTCTTGCATATAATATAATACTTTTTATCCAACATATATTGATGTCAAAAACTCAATTTTGTTTCTAAATATACCTAGTTCTAGTAAGAAAATTTTATAGATCCATCAATATAATTAGGTCCCATATAAGTTGAACAATGGCTTGATACAGGATATATATTCAGAGCATATTAACAATGTATTTGTTTTTTGGGGGGGGTAAAATGTTAAATTATTAACAATGTAGCTTCCTAATCGAACCACGTTAATTGAAAGAACAAGTCGGAAGAAAAATGCAGTGCATTTTTTTTTTTTTTTCTGAAATTTCTTGTATTAAGAAATAGAAATTGTATTACGGTGATAATTTACATAAAATTCCGGAACATAAAACCTACACGCAGACAGATGATGATTATATATATAGACACATGAACGCACGTGGGCTGAAGCAGAAGGAACAGTAATAGGTAGAATCAGTCACTTATTTCATTTCATTTCACTGCCAAATTGTTTGTCACTGTTAATCGTTGAAAAAACCTTTCAACACATAAGTCACTCTCGACTCTCACTCCCACTGCCTGCTTTTCTTTTTGTTTTTGTTTCCACTCATTAAGAACTACTTACTTTTCTTGCTACCTCTTAGATTCTTTTTGGCCATTTATTACAGTCAGTTCTTATAATATGACCAATTGATAATGTGTCCTTCGTTTCTAGGTTTAAGTTACTTTTCATTTCCTATTACTCCCGTAACATTTGACCAAATAATAGAAAAGATATTTAGAAATTTGACATAATTTTTGTGCGTTGTAGACTGACAACCGTGAACAACTTTTGCTTCGTGGCCCCATTAGGATAGACACGTAGACTTATCTTATGGAACGAGCGGTTTGCAGGTCCGTTTAACCTCGCCAGCATTTAAACATTTAGGCTGTGATTGTTTGATATTAATACAGGGAAAAAGAATGAAGATCTGAATAGTTACACCATTTGAGATAGACAAATCTATTAGAGTTTAATCCACTCCAATTTTGAGGTAGACAATAGTTGGCTGTGGACCAAACTTATTTGTTCACAAAAAGTGATATTGGCTATTTTCAAACTAATTCGCCTTAATTGCTGTAATCATTCAAAATATAAATTTATTATAAAAGTTTTCATCTCTTAGAATGCAAAAAATACTAGATTGTTAAAACTTTTTTGTTGATCAAAATCTTCCACACCAGATAATCAGAGGTGTTTAGCATAACGACCTAATTCAATGCATGTTAAAATTGAAATAATGATTTTGAAAATTTGATTTGTTGTCCTGATATTCATCTTTATTAGCCTAAAAAAAAAAAAAAAATTCGCATCTGCAAAAAAATGCAGAAAAGATGAATTTGCTCGTGCAATCAACTTTTTTCTGCCTTCATTATATTTTCTATTAATATTTCCACTACAAAAGATAGAAAACAATGAAAAAAATCTCACAATTTAAGTTTGGACACAATTAGTTTTGATGTATGAAATTAGTTTTAGGAGAAATGTTTTTATCGAGAAGCCCTAGGATTTTTTTCCTTTTTGAATAAAATAGATTTCATATCATAGGCACTCTATAGTATACGTTTCATGAATTTTGAAAAACAGTAATGTATATTATATTATAAAAATGAGATGAATAAAACCTTGGTAAAAAATGAGATGAATAAAACTCAATGTTGACCGTGGAACAGAACAAGTGTTGAAAGAAGTGTGTGTAGCATGGTCTTATCATAGAGCCAATAGTTGGAATTAATAGATTCTTATGAAATATCAAATAAAGCATATTTATAATTCCACTCTCTTTATTTTTTCGGTTCTTATGAAATGAGTGCTAAATATATCATTTAACTTAGAATTGATTGGTTTCTCTGATACAATTCGCAAGCGTTCTGTTTATGAATGATAGCGATTGTTTATGTTTGATAATAATTATAGAAATGATTTTTATGGTTTTATACTGTTCTAAATTTCTCAACATTAAAAAACTGTTAATTTTAAATGTTTGTAGTTGTGAATGGTTGCATATTCTATTTTTCATTTTGTAGAAAAACTAAAGTTTATTTAAAATCATAATATATAATAAATTAAATTAAAATATTATAATTATCAAATATATTAATAAATTTGACATTTACTAATTAACATTCAATAATCTATTATAATTTTGAATTTATAAGATTTAGAACCAAAATCTCTTAAGATAATAAATTTCTATTTAAATGATAATTTAAAAATAAACATAAATATTATATACATAATTTTTACTACTAATCATATTAAATTAATAAATTTATATATTATTAGAATAATAGAACTATTTAATTATTAATTTATTATTTGACCCATTACATCCACTAATCATTTAATCAATTAGTTATAAATATCTCAGAAAATGTAACATTCGTTTCCAACCATTACACTAATCACTTGAATTTTTTTATAAAGCTTAATTTTCACAAAATTTCGCATTCACATCTGCACCCGTTTAAACTAATCAGGCTTCTAGGTAGCAGCGATAGCTGAAATAGCCACGGAGACCTAGTTGATTAAAACATTGACGGATACATCTTAATTCTAAATTTTAAACCACATCACATATCTTAGAGTATGTAATAAACTTACTTAATATAAAATAAACCTATGAGAGGGAAACAGAAGAGAAAGGAAAGAAGGGAAGCCTTTGCCTTATCTCTTGTCCCTTCTCTCTTACCTTTATTTTAATTTTCAAATATTTCTTTTTGCTACCAAAGCAAACGACGTCTTGTCAATCCACTCAAGCCACCCAACTTCTTCATTATTGTTAATCTCTCTCTCTCTCTCTCTCTCTCTCTCTCTCTCTCTCTCTCTCTCTCTCTCTCTCTTGCGCACCTTTTTTTCCTCTAATTTCTTCTCTTCCATGTCACCTCTTTGACGAATTCTATATACCTAGTTCGTTTTTTCTTCCTCAAATATATCATTTTCGATTTAATTTCTTTTTTGTTGGGTGCAAATTCACCTCACAATTTTTTCTTAAGCACCTTTTTGATTCGTAGATATGAGTCGTCTAGTCATCTGGATTTGATGTGGTTATAGTCTAATAGAGACCTTTGATTGAAATAAGAACAAAAGCAAGTATACATACATCCCCTTCTTCTTGCACCCATTCCTTTTAATTTCTAGGGTTTTATTTTTATTTTATTTTATTCGCTTTTTTTATATTCTGTTCTTTCTCTCTCTCAAATTTACTCATCTGGGTATGGAAGAATACCAACATGAAAGCAGCTCCACTCCTCATAGAGTAAGTTTCTTGTACTCTCCAATCTCTTCTTCCAACAAAAACGATAACACCACCAACAACAACAATAATAACAATTATGGTCCTGGTTACAATAATACTAATAACAACAATCATCAACAACACATGTTGTTCCCACATATGAGCTCTCTTCTTCCTCAAACGACCGAGAATTGCTTCCGATCAGATCATGATCAGCCTACCAACCCATCTATTAAATCAGAAGCAAGCTCCTCAAGAATCAATCACTACTCTATGTTGATGAAAGCCATCCACAATACTCAAGAAGCTAACAACAACAACGATGTGGAATCTATGAAGGCTAAGATCATCGCTCATCCTCACTATTCTACCCTCCTACAAGCTTATTTGGACTGCCAAAAGGTTTTAAAGATTTAACACCAGATTTCATTTTATTTTTACTACTATAATATATACTTCTGCGTGTTAGTGCAAATTAACGAGATGATATATATGTTCATGGGTCATCGTTTATACAGATTGGAGCACCACCTGAGGTTGTCGATAGAATTACGGCGGCACAGCAAGAGTTTGACGCGAGGCAGCAGCGGTCTACACCGTCCGTGACTGCGTCGTCTAGAGACCCAGAATTGGATCAATTCATGGTTAAATTAATTATCAAATTGAATTTAAAGTAGGTAGGTTCTTTAAGTGTATATGTTAAGTCCTAATTTTTTGTTTATATGGTAAATTTAACAAACAGGAAGCATATTGTGACATGTTGGTTAAATATCGAGAGGAGTTAACACGGCCCATTCAAGAAGCAATGGAATTTATACGTCGTATTGAATCTCAGCTTAGCATGTTGTGTCAGGGTCCCATTCACGTCCTCAACAATCCTGGTACATTTTATCAAACTCGCAAAATATATACATACATATATACGTATATGCACATGCCACCATTAATGGTAGAAAAGAAAATGTAGTGGCAGGGTAGGGCTTATGATGAATTGCATAAAATTGGCCTGATCCTTTGCTTCCCGGGAAAGTATTGTACCAATGAGATTGTGAGAATTTTCTACATCTAAACATGGGCAAACCATTCAACAGTCGTCAAACATAGAAAAATTAGGATTATGAATTGGTTTAAATTGTTTTATATAAACCTTATAGATTATATTAATATATATATATACGATAACTGATATTACAGGAATGCATTATTGTTTGAAGTTCGTAGGGTGCAAACATAGGTGCATATATATTTGTTCTTGTTTACTCCATTGTGGAATCCATCCAAAGAGGGTGGGGGCTTGTTTTGGTATCTTTCTTTTAACCCGGCCCAAAGTACTATCACAAGCACTTTTTTTGTTGTTGTTCATTATGCCAAAATGCAAATAAGTTTTCGATTCCAGTATGCAAAATGTTTCAACTATTCATAAAAAGTCAATGACTGAAATTCTCTTGAAGAACCAAATATCAGATTGATGAAAGGATAAAATGTTAAAACAGATGGGAAAAGCGATGGAATGGAATCATCAGACGAAGAGCAAGAGAATAACAACAGTGGGGGAGAAACAGAATTACCGGAAATAGACCCGAGGGCAGAAGATCGTGAACTCAAGAATCACTTGCTGAAGAAGTACAGCGGGTACTTGAGCAGTTTGAAGCAAGAACTGTCCAAGAAAAAAAAGAAAGGCAAACTTCCCAAAGAAGCAAGGCAGAAGCTTCTCACGTGGTGGGAGTTGCACTACAAGTGGCCGTATCCTTCTGTACGTATAAATTTACCTTCATCTCTCTATGCCTTCAAATTTTTAATAATATAAACTAGAACCAGTCTTTTAAAAAAACAGTATAGCTGCTAGGAATTCCCTATTTGTTCTGATTTTCTTTAAAGGGCTTTGTTAGGGCCGAATAGGATCTTTGTCGGCCGTTTTTTATTCAAAGACTTGTGCGCTTCATATTTTCTAACATATATCAAACACCTATTCACTATAGATATCAATTACTGATAATAATTTTTTTTCTAATTGTAAGATTAAATTGTGTAAATAATCTGTTAAGTTTAAGTATGTATATCTATTCAAGGAAATTAACAATCTAACCGAATGTCGTGATAGTAAAATAAAAAGTCTTTACTATTGAAGTATATATACACATATTTTGTCGTATGATCGAATAAACGACTCTTTTTTTGTTGCTAAAAAAAAAAATTATATATATATATATATAAATAATTTGTTACAATAAAATATAAAATTTTAGATTACATAGTGGTGACTAACAGAGCCATGCTTCATGATTGAGAAAAAAAGAAGCAGTTGCCTAAAGCCACGATAAAATGAAATTTGTCTTCTTTTTTTTTCCATTTTGAGTAATAAAATGAAAAATTAGAGGCGGGAGATATTTTGTTACGTTTATCTATTTAATCTATTATTTCTGTGTTTGGATTCGTTGTTTGGGAGGTGCATGGACATTAAGGAGGTTTACTGTCACAACAGAAGTTGAATGAGTTATTGAGCGCATATTGGTTAAAAGACTGGATTATATGAGTTTGCTCAATGCTTTATAGGAAACTTAAAGAAAATAATTTGTGATTTAGAATTTCCATAAATTTTAATTTTCCCCACTTTTTTCTTATTAATGTTTTTGTTCACAACTATTTTCATTATTACTATTTTGTATGTTCCGAGATAAGATACGATTGATTACCAGTTTTCCTTTTTAGTTTAGATTTGTGACTAATAAAAGTCTCTATTGATAATGAATAATGAGCCTAGGTGACTAATTTATATATTAAAAGTTTCAATAATCTTCAAGGATCGTCCAAAGCAGCAGACTTTATTCATATCATCGTCTGACTATCATCCCATTGTATATATATATATATATAATATTTATGATTTAATCTAGCGTTTTCTTAGGCAATGATCACTACTACAAAAGTGATAATTATCTCTGATTTGAGTTGTGGCAGGAATCAGAGAAGGTGGCATTGGCAGAATCAACCGGCCTAGATCAGAAACAAATCAACAATTGGTTCATAAATCAAAGAAAACGTCACTGGAAACCGTCCGAAGACATGCAGTTCATGGTGATGGATGGTCTGCAACACCCACACCACGCAGCTCTATACATGGATGGTCATTACATGGGCGATGGTCCTTATCGTCTCGGGCCGTAAGAGGCCGCATGCAGACATCCAGAAGCGTTAGCCAGATAATAACAACCTCTGGTTGCTTTCTTGTTACAATTCATGATTTGAACTCCCTACATCAGTTTGCTACCTATAGCTTTTATTTGTTTCTTTTTTTTTTTCCCGTTTCGTTATATCTTATATCGGGCAGGGGGTTTGAGACTTCTAGTCACTTTAATTTCACATTTTTGGTATTTTTTCTTGATGTTTTATCTATGATATTTAAGTGTTTTAATAATGTATGAAATGAGAAAGTTATTTTGAAAATGTATTGCTTCGTTTTGATATCTCTTTATAAAATATATGCAAGAAAAAAAACATTAGATCCTTCAATTACTTGTTTGTATGTGGGAATCCAAATCTACCACAATATATTTTAGAAAATTATTATGAACACAATATATTTTAGAAAATTATTATGCAAAAAACCGAGATTCTTGGGAAGAAAATAAAAATACTGTAAGAATAAAAAAATAAAAGTGAATTTTTTTATAATTGTTTTAGGGTTTTCCGGTACATAGATAGCAAAAGATTTTTAAATACAAAACTATGGGAATATTGAATTGTTGAATCTGCCTAGAAAACTATATATATCGATGTCTATATATAATAAACAATTTTAAATCTTAATTAGCATAACTTTCGATATGGGAATTAGTCTTTTTATTCTTTCCATCGGCTTTAGGAGAAGCTTCGAGAATCTTTGGTAAATCTGATCAGCATGCAATGATCTTCTTTGTCGGTTTGACCCAATCCCTTCCTTCATCTTCGGTTTGATGATTTCTCCGGTTTGTCGCTTTGGTTTGATTTAACTTAAAGCCTTATCGTTTATCGATATACAAAATGTTACGTATCTTCCGTAATACAACAAGAGGTTTACAAAGATATTGATAAGTTCTTGAAATAATCGTCAAGACGAAGAGACGAGACCTGATCGGCTCCGGGAAAAAAATAAAGGGGATCATCAGCTCAGGTTTGGAGCGTTTTGCTTTGATTTCTTTATGTTTCATCGAACCGATATGTATAAGTGATTATTGGCCCAGGACAAATCAGAGAGATGATTACCAGCTCTGGTTTGGCTGTTGGTTGACTGGAATGCTCGACGATACGTTCATCGGCTTGGGGAGTGGTCGTCCCATCAGCTCGGGAAAATCGACAAGTCATCGACTCGAGACAGTGAAAGTGAGCATGGTCTGTTGCCTTAGATCATGATGGTACGTGCTGGTCGGCTTGGGTCCAGAACATGGTGATCCACCGGTGATCATCAGCTCAGGTCAAGGCATTCAGCGCGTTGATACAACATTCCACGATCAGCTCAGGTACAGAGGAAGATCGAGGCTACTGGGGCAGATCATCCGTCAGCTCGGGTAAGGCAGAGATAATCGGTTTGGGAGCTCGTTTGGTTCATCTGCTCGGGTATATTCCACACTCTTTTCTGAAGCAGGTAGATCATCCCTTTGTTGGCTCGAGTACACATTCCTTACCAGCTTGGGATGGACGATGTCATGCCAAGACAAGAAAGAGTGTGCCGGTTCGGGTCATGAGGCATGCATCGGATCAGGGAGAAAGATGATCGTCGCCTCGGCCGATCGCCGGCTCATCAGCCCACTATGGACAGCAGGGCGAGGAGCACCTCGACGTCCATCAGTTCGGGTGGAAGGAGGCATCAGTCTGAGTGGGTTGGTTCAGGGATTGATGATGATGTGCAGCATCTTGTATATCAGCTCGGGTCATTGATGTTAGTTGGTTTGGATACTTAGATGAAATGTTCGGTTTGCGATATGGAAAGTTCAAGGAATTGCAACTTTTATCGGTTTGGATATAATTATAAAAAATGTAGTGTTCGTATACTTTTCCTAAAGATATTGATAAAATAATTTTATCGTAAAATCTTTTTCTCGAATATCATTCTTTTTCCCATTTTTATCGGAAATACCTAAATATAAATTTTTTTTCTCAATATTTAAATATTTTAGTCGTTAATTTTGGAAGGATGGATTTTGACCTCAACATTGTAAAAATTTCAAGGCTAATGTCGTTGATACGCCTTGGAACAATCTTTTCTTTGGATACAAACCTCAAGGCTAATGTCGTTGATGCGCCTTGGAACAATCTTTTATTTTTGGATACATACCTCAAGGCTTCAGTCTTGAACTCTGGAGTTTGATGTTTGGGAAGCTCTGCATCCCCTTCCCATATTCAGTCACATTCTTTGATCATTTATGCTATAAGATTCCGCCTCAACTTCAGCTCATCATATAAGTATTTGCGAAGACAATTTGGCCTCAGATTGAAAGTTGAAAGTATTATTACCGTTTTGCCAGTAATGAAATACAAAGAGGGTCGAGGTAATGATGTCTTTTTGTAATTAATTAAAATAGATTAATTATGGTTTTAATAATAATCAAATTAAAATTTAGACGAAAATTCTAAATGGAANGAAAGATAATCTTATAAATTTTATTGTCATATCAAAAAGATATTTATCTGCCGAAAAATATTTAGATTTTAAAATATAGCAAGAGAATCTTATATATATATATATATATATTTATCACGTTATAGAAAAGGAAAAAAAAATGGATTTAAACAATCAAAAAAAATATTCAGTAGTTTCGATTATTATAATTACCTAAAAAGATAAGGAATTAAGCATGATATTCTGATATT
>OVBI01001442.1:0-34358 GCA_900406495.1 Sisymbrium altissimum | reverse complement strand
ACACATCAGCAAAATAACCACTAATTGCTTCTCTTTTAATATATAGTAGATAGATTGATGATTGGAAGATAAACACGGTCAGTTAGTCAACATTTTCGCCTCTAATCTGATTTTCGTTTAAATCGTTTTCATCATTTATAAATAATTTTATTTTATTTTTTCATTAAAAAAGAATATTCATTCTCTAAAAGAAAGAAATAGGTAAACATATATGCATTGGTTTCTTTGTTATTCAGCCAGATTTTAAAGCGGAGGCCACCAAAGAAATTAACGAAAATCGCTAAAATGTCTTACAAATTCGAAAGTAATTGGGGGGAGAGATTAAGTAAACAAGAAACAAAGGCGAGTTGATCTCTAGTAAAATCGACCGACAGGTCCATGGTGATGTACGTCCTCGAAAAAGAGAGGTATTGTCATATATGGAGTCAGAGTTACGTAACAAAGACATGCATTATCATATGTTAATGTATTGTCAGTTGGTTAATAAATCCCACCACATACTTCCACTACTTCACAACTTGGTTGACTTTTAGTTTTTCCATTCGATTTGTCATCATTATCTTCCAATTTCTAGTCCACAAAGTCGTATAGAAAATTCAGAAGATATCAAATTTATACAAACAAACATTATGATACTTTTCAATTCCTTTCATTCTTAGTTAAAATGGAAAAGAAAAAAAAATGAAACTAACTATTCATGAGCTATATCGATTTCATATTACGTAGATCTATAGTAACTTATTGTTCAAAAATATCTCTCCGTTACAATAATTTATAAATTTTATTCAGGATTACATGATCGTTTTTTTTTTTTTACCAAACTTCTGATATTTCAAAGCCGAGTTTCTAAACAATATCGAACTCTCAATATTTTTATTTTCATCAAATCAGTATAGAAATATCACTAAACTGATTTGCCAGAAAAGAAATATCAATAACTTGATCGATAAAGATTCTTTAACTACCCACTGGTATATATGTAAGGTTTTCTGAGTTTTCTTGTCTTTTAGATCTCTAGAATTTTAAGCAAAACTTGGATTTGAAATAGAATAGTACTCCATGATTATTCTATCAATATGAACTCGATAAGTAAGTAACTGATTGTTGAAGGAAGAGAAACTGCGGGACCAAGCTTGTTCCATATTTGTTAATATTATGTTTTCACTAAAAACAGTCACCATTGGAATGACGTAGTCATCTATATAATTGAATGATAACTATCAAATATATTTGTATGAAGAAAAACATATCTTTATATTCTTATCTAAATAACCAACATGTTTAGCACAGCCACCCAATCTAGAATGACAAGAATCTTTTTATATGTGACTATCCTCTACAATTATGCAAAATAGTGGCCACGATTTCTTTTAAATTTCTTATAGATGCGGTTATAGTTATACGTATCTACTATCTATGTTATGTAATATTTTTTTATGGTGGATGCCATTTCACATCAAGAGCTATCTCTCCAAAGTGTACGGTAACCGTCGGTTGCAACATAATTCCGAAATTGCTCCAAATTTTATTCTAACGGAAATGGATCCATGCATGAGCTAGACCCAATAGTTAAAATTACCATCATTTAGATAATAAGACTCTAGCTGAATCTAAACTAGACATACATCAAATTTTCTAACCATATGGTAAGATGTGATTTTCCCAAATATAAAATGGATGTATTAGTGGATACGGAACTTGGGTTAGCATTGCCTGGAAGCAACGTTGGCCACCAAACTACAACCCACTCATTGGAGCAACGTGTGTGGACCCAATAAACGAGTCTCATGGGACCCATACGGCCCATCTATTTCATATGTATTTTTAGTTGACCAAATTGTTATGAACTTATAAGAGATTTTTAAGTTAGACTATCTAATGCTCTTTCCAGCAAATGCTATATAGTTCCCACAAACTCCTCTAAAGTTTTCTTTTTCTGGTGTGGCTTACTCCACACAGTAGACTGGAGACTGGCCATAAGAGATTGAATGGCAAGATGAAACTCATGGGTGAAGTCAGTTTGCATAATCTATTTGTCCGATGAAAACAAGAAATCATTTATTTTTCAGTTGTCACTACAATGCAAAGAAATAAACTGTATTAACTAAATCTTTGCTTACAGTATGGAATTAAATCCTAGCAATCTTATCATACATAAGAATCTACTTCTCTATTTTCACATGTTATGGATTCCAAATAGCATCCCATAATATATAGAGCGAAACAAACAAGAGACACCATGAAAAAAATCGCATCTCCATTCAGCAATTCATCTGATTCATGGACAAAAGTTTTCGAAACCGAATAGCATGTATGAGGATGGACTCATGCACTGGTTTACGACTTGTTAAATTGCTTCATATATGATTTAAACACTATAATATATTTTAAATAGTTTCTGGGTTCATTGTAATACTTTTAAAAATAAATTTTATATTTTTTTCATAAAAGTATTTTACAAAAGTATATAAATCTTATATATTTTATCATATTTAACGAAAAACATTAAAGTATCAAAACAATATTTTAATTTTAAATACTTCAAAGCAATTATAATAATATTTAATAATATATTTTTCTATGATATCTAATATTGTTACTATTTTCTGGAATTATCATTACCTATTTATAGTAATATTTTCTGCTAACAAAAAGAAAATATAGTTTATAGTCTTCTCGAACCAGAAAATAAAACATATATATTAAGTAAATTAATCACTACAGCTAGCTAGCTAGAATCAGAATTTGAGATTTTGTATATCAATACTCTCCAAAAATAATCTGAATTATTAACCATCAAGAATTATATTAAGAATTACAAATACAAACAAATAAATTATGAAAAAACTAATGATTAGAATTCTCATTAATAATTTGAAATAAAAATATTTTGTTATCATGATGTTCTAAAAAATATTTTACAAGCCACATATGTTCTAAAAAATATTTTAGACTGTTGATTAGAGGTCGCATATGTCCTAAACTCTCATATATTATAACAATGATATTTTCATATATATAAAAAAATCATAATATTATAATAATAAATTAAGATAATATTTATTATTTATAATTTATGATAATTTATATATTATGTTATAAATCTTATGCTAATAAACTAATATGAATTCTATTATTTATAAATTAAGATATTTCATATATTATTGTTATGTATATTTAATTTTTTTTTTAAACATTTAAACTGTCTAATTAAAAAAGTATATTTCTGACTAAATATTTTAGGTATTAGGCGTTGAATCACCACCTATTTAACATCTGATATTTTCTTAAACATTATTATTTTTATATACATTAAATTTTTGTTATGGATGGATAACATATACACCAGTTTGTATTAGTGTTATCATTATATCAATTTCTGAGTTCAATTTATTCATTGATTTATATATTAACTCATTAAAACAAAGTAATTATTCATAATCGATCATAAAAATCACATATAATATTAAATTTGTGATTTACAAAAAATCGAATTCAATTAAAGTTATGTATGCAAATTAATTTATAATAATTTAAAAGAAATTTGGTTAAAAATATAGATTGAAAAAAAAAATTCCATTAAATTTTAGAAAAATAAAATTGAAGATTGTTATTTAGAATATATAAATTCAATTTTATCCCTGAAATTTCAAAATTTAAAATTTTTATAAATTAAAAGTATCTATTTTACTTTCCTATCTATATTTTGGAATTAACATTTAAAAATATTTATTTTACATTTATAAAATTTAAATAAAAGTAAAATAGTCAAAAAAGGAAAAAATACCAAATGTGTAGTAGGACAATCTTATTTTCAATGTCTCCCCTTTACACAATTTTCCCATAATTTAATGACTGAAAATTTTACTCTGTGATTGGAAATCAATACTCGAATCTTCACACTGTGATTCAACTATGCTGATAATTGTGGTTGTCTTACGTAGACAAATACTTGATTGTTTGACTTATCTTAGAGAACAGAGATTACTATGATTTTTTTTTTTTCCAAAATTCCCGCTATTAAAAAAAGTAATTGTAAAAATCCTCTTACTCATTTGCAACGATTGTTGACTAACTTTCTTGTATTTATTTGTATTGGAATCGGTTTGTTGCTCCATTGTGAATTCACTGAATGGAGTAATCCCGATTTCTTAATTTCATTTTAAAACTAATTATAATAAGATATAGACAACAACAAGTTGTTAATGTGCTTATTTGAACGATCATTTCATCATTCGTTGATCATTGGCTCCTTGTTGAACTGTTTGGCTTTCAGAATTTATTTCCCTTATATAGTATGTTTTGCCTCGTTACACGACATTCACTATATTTATGCTATGACATTTTTGTGGTGTGTAATTCAACTCATACTCATTGCAAGTTGATGACCACTCACAGTCTTGAAAAGCTAACAAAATTCTATCTTTCACGTTAAATTCGTTGGTTTCGAAATGTGTAATACGTAAAGGATAATTATTTCATTTTTGAAAAAAAAAATACTTTTTTTTCATCACCATATATATATCTAAACCTGTAAATAATATTGAACCACATAATTTTTTTTGTTGGTCAACCATTGAACCACATTGTTATTTTTGTCCTTTATATGAACTATAAAGTCTCACGAGAGCCGCCGTCCGTGACACAGAGAGACAGTAATAGTACGAACTCTAATTCTAATAAATCTTTTTTGGGAACTAAATAGTCAATAAACTTTGCAATAAATAACGCAGACAAAAAGAAAAGGACTAATATGCAAATTCCCTACGTGTTAACTTTTGCAGACGCTTCCTTTGAGATTCTCTCACAAATCTCTTGTTAACAAATCGATAACGATGTTTTATTGAAAGCTCAAGATGACGACGTTTGTAGTTATGACATACCAGAGATACACTTTTTCTATATATATATTCGACAACCATTCAAAAGAGAGACACATGAAAGCTTTGTGTTTACCTTGAATTAACCAAAAATCGTTTATTTACTCTGATTAGATATAACATTTCATTCTGTAATAAAAGAGACTATATTTGATTTTCTCTGATCAGTGGTCTAGTGGAGAAATCCAAATATTATAATCATGGATAACTGAGTTTACTAGTTTTCTTTGGCTGAAATCGACTTCCTTGAATTATGGTGTTAATCAGACTTTGCATCGAAGAAATTAAATATATTATCCTAGGCATATCACGGTAACGTTGGACCTAATTGACTTGGATCTCCTAACGAAAAGAAAACATTCTTAAAATGTGTAGTAACGTTTTGAATGAGTTTACAAATTAAACGGTGAGCCTTAGATTTCAGAAAGAAAGATAAATAAAAGCAAAAACCCTATCGAAACGATCATACCATACAATAATTGCATTAGTTCAAGAACAATTAAATTAAAGTTGAAAACATTGCGTGAGCATTACAATCGAGACATTATTAGGCAATATAGAAATATGATATTTAACAATGGAATGATTGGTTGGTACAATTTTATGTTTGCTTGACAGCAAAGAAAATATTTTGCTCTTTTTATAACCTTCAGAAAACACATAGTGATAGTATGTAATAAACAAGGAAAATCAAGAATATTATATAAAACATAGTCAATCAGTGTATCATATAACTAATCAAAACAGTACTATTTAATTATATTACCCGTTAGATAATAGAGCCACCTATAATGAGTTTTGGGGTAAAATATTGCATGAAAAGTCATGAACGAATCGAACAAAACCTAAATGAAAAGGCAATATGTATAAAACAGGTTTTTTTTTGGAGAAGGTGTTCAATTTGCACTTTCTGATGAAAACGAAAATTTATGCATGTATCTAGAAATAATTGATAGTAAGATTATATATTTTTAGACGGCCTGTACAATACAAATAGTAAAAAACGAACTTTATATAGTGATATGAAATTTTTTTCCTTGTATATGAGGTGATGTCTAATTCGCCATACTGAAAACAGTGACAAAAATAAAATAGAAGAACTGTATTTTAAGAGACCTGAAAATTGAAACAACCAAATTGTAAGACACAGCCAATGTTACCTGTCTTCGTACTGTCCAAATCTTGTATATGCATAATGTTTTTGACAGATTAAAATAATATGATCATAAACGATGGCGTAAAAGCATGTGAAGATTGATGCAAAATGATTAATTGACAGATTAATAAGATGTTCCCGTGACCTGCAGACCAACGGAATGTCCAGTCCAACAAAAAAACCTTTCTTCGTTCGTGGAACCTTTCCCCAAGAAAATACCACGTACCCTTTTAGTAAATGCACTTATTTTTTCGTCAGATAAAATATAGGTTATTGAAAACTTGTTTTCAACAATTGATGGAAGAATATATATTAAATAGACACTATATGACTTTCCTACCAAAAAACAAATTATACGGGAAAGAGATTATACATATTGTTATATTGATATAATGACATATTCATTTAGTAGTCCAAAACTACATAGGTCTAATGTTTCACCCGGTCTAGCTAATTTCTTACAAAATGATTTCTTCTTTTTGTTGGAAAAGCATTTATTTCTATTTAAACTTGGTAATTACATCTTAATATTCTTAATTATGATTAGGTAAATTTCACATATTTTATTTTAATAATTATCAGTTATGTATAATATATAAAATTTTGGTTAACTAATGATTTCTGGCTGAAGAAATATTGAAGTCTTTTGACAACTATAATAAATAAAAAATTGTATTGTTTATAAATTGCTGGAGTTTAGGACATCTGTGTGAGTTAATCGTATATAAATTATGACGTAAAACAAAATCGTATAGTAACACTTAAGCAAAAAACAAACGTTACATATTTACATACACACACGAAGTTTATACTATTTAATACTTATTGGCAAGATAAAAAGGATAAAAAGATTTTTAGATTCCCTAGAAAGACAAAGCCTGCTCCACTTTCCACTCATGAGTCTTCCCCATATCCTTCCATGATCTTTCTCTCTGCCATACACATACACACACATGTATTATGTTATATATACGCTCCCCAACATACGTGTTTTCTTCATGTGACTTGTGAACCCACGACGGTGAAAACTCATCTTTGTCTTCTACCTCAAAAGTGATTCTGCTTCAAATTTTCTTAAAGAATTTAACCAAAAGCTTGACATGAACTGTCTACGCCGATTAAAAAAGTGGGCTGTCGATACCGACTATCAGATCCGAAGTTTTTATATAACATTTTAATAATTGACTAACTTAGTAATTAGTATTAAAAGCTTGATGTATACATAATTTGTCTGTTAATTTAATACTACCACATAAAGATGCATAGTATGTACCTAATTAGCTTATATTCTACTTTGCATTCCTATCATATTAAGTACTATAATTTATAGCGCTGATTTAACGCTAAAACTAATCATTGAGATTGACTTAACATCTCCGAGATTTTTATTCAATATCATTCTCTACAAAATAAAAAGATTAAATTTTGTTGCTAAACGAGATCAACGATATAATCACGGCAGTCTGAAATCCCTATTATATACTAACTTATAACAGATAATATTTCCATTATCACGGCAGGCTATACTAATTATGCAGTTTATGAAGCTTCCTAGATATACTGGGTTTTCATTTAGGTTACATAAACTTCGTCTAAGGTTTGTTCCAGTTTTGTAAACATTGTAGAATGTAAATGCGTTGGAAATACGAGAAAATACGTTGGAAATATTTTTGTATACAAATTTTAGTTTAGAAATACGATAAATTTTTGGTTTTTCTAGACACTGGATTTACAGTTTGGTTATACCAGTCAAACTCTCTCTTTTTTTTTTTTATAGATGAAAGAGAGTTACAATCGCACTCTCTTTTCCATTTTTTATAGATGAAAAACCACCAATGACCAAAAGAGAACTCCAGTCTTCAAATAAAATTTTTATACTTATCTCATACTTATACTTCTCGAACTATAGATATATGATTGTGGCACAAAAAAACTTTCAAAAACACCTTTTTCCTTTGATCCCGAGAGGCTTTAATGCCATTTTTTCATGTGAAAAATGAGTGTACATTAATATGATAGATAGGGGAGGGAGTGTACATTAATCTCTGAACGATACATTTCTTAATTTCCCAATGGATGAAAATTTACTTTTCACTTATCAACTATTTTATTTAAAAGACATCATCTTTAGTGGCATCATCGTTAGTTGACGCAAAAACCATAGTGCTCCAACAAAAACCCATCCCAAAGAATGATATAGAAAATAGATGTTGTATATTTATTATTTTAGTTTTTTAACAAAGATTCAGCTATTTACTTTTATTGGATTATAACTTAATTTCAATTTTAACATATATCGAATTAATAGAAATGGACATCGAAACAGCCAAAATTTACTTTAAAGATGCATAATTTTATAACTCTCTAGATCTTACTAGAAACTGCTTATGTTATTAGTTAATTAAAGATCTTACATCCACACAAAAGATTGACAACATTTTCCATGTTAATGTCACTGTCCAACTTTTTATTTGTGAACGAATTTCTTGATGGATCGATCTGCGGGAGATTCTAACATCATATTACAACATGGTTTTGACAAAAGTTTTACCACAAGCTCAACACGGATAAAGCGTACAGACCAAAGCAAGTAACTGAACCACGTGGTTTTTTTGCTGACGGTAGAATCGAATACGGAACTATAACGAGTTTACGTCAAATATTTGCAGCCGGAAAAATTAATCCGAAACTATAACGAAAGTCCTTAATTAGCATTAGAGCCGAGTCCATCGTGCCGCAAGGCCCGAATATTATAATTGTGTACATAAAAATATAAAGATATTTATCAATTGAAGCACATTAAGGAATATGTATATAAACCTTCTATCGTAACAATATGTATATATGTACGTACACAAATATGTGTATAAAAGCTTGAACCCATCAGCAAGCTTCACCACAAAAACCCAAAACCTTAGACATTTGTTTAATAAAAAGATGGGTTTCAACCTCATCTCTCTCCTTCTTCTTTTTCTTCCACTTCTATCAGTCACTATCTTGTCGGGATCCGAGCAGGCTTTTGCTTCCGACAACACACTCATCGTGAACACCAACCACCGCAACAGCACGGCGGACAGTGGGTTGTCGTCGCTGAGAGGCAAGAAGCAGAGGAGTGGATGCAACTTGTTCCAAGGCCGATGGGTGTTTGATGCTTCTTACCCGTTCTATGATTCGTCCACGTGTCCTTTCATCGACGGCGAGTTTGACTGTCTCAAGTTCGGTCGACCTGACAAACAATTCCTCAAGTACTCATGGCAACCTGCATCTTGCAGCATCCCAAGGTTTATACTTAATTATACACTTGTATGTTTTGTATATGTCCAACGGTTTTAACGAAACAATAAAATTGTGCTTAACACTCTTAACAAGAATTTGATTGGTGGGTATTTCTAAAATCTCATTACATGCATTGTTTAAAACCGATTTCTCTATTTAGTTCTATTTTTTTTGGCTAAAAAACTATAATTTTGATGAATGCAATCTTCTATATTCGTTTTGTATTGTATAATTTATTAGAAGTTGGTGTTGATACTTGATATGATATGTACTTTGTTTGGTAAACCGTAAACGTGGTTGTAGACTTGTAGAGCATTTCCATCATTTTTATATTCTTTTTACAAATGAAAATGAGTGATTATATTAAAAGTGATCAAGTGGATTATTATTATGTAATAATAGTGTAAAGTGACAAAGAGCTGTGATAAATTAGAGTAAAATGTAAATGCATGATGATTAATGTTAATTAATTTTTTTTTTGGTTAATTACGTAATTAGGTTCGACGGTGCGGCGTTTCTAAGGAGATGGAGAGGGAAGCGAGTCATGTTCGTGGGAGACTCACTGAGTCTGAACATGTGGGAATCGTTAGGATGTATGATACATGCGTCGGTACCAAATGCCAAGACCACTTTTCTTAAGCGTACCCCACTATCTACTATCACTTTCCAGGTCTCTTTCTTTTCTTAAATAAATTTATAAAACTGTGTTCTCCGGATACATACAAAATCTAATTATCAATTCTCACGAGGAATAGTTGTCATTAACGAAAATGAATTGGCTTGTCATAAATATTGAATGCTTATTAGTCACGGACTATATAATATATTCGTCTTTAGAAAAGAATTGACAAGGCTGTTTGACGCTAATAATTCTTATTATCATATTGTTGTTAGTGTTCGCAATAACAACATCCACTTGCCTTATATCCCTTTTATAATTAGTAAAAAAGTTTATTTGATTCTTCATCTATAATTCTACATTATGAGAATGTTGACACATACTCGAGTATTAATAGGTATATGAGACATTCGTTAGAAACATATAATTTTTTTTCTTATTTCGTGAAGACTTCGATTTGTTTTTATTCGTTCGAAAGCTATTTTTTCATTCTTACCAGAATTGTGCACAGTTCTTTAGCAGCATCAATTGCGAAACTGAAAACAATATGAAATGACATGTCTTCTTCCCTTGATGTGGAAGAAAAGCTATAGACCTCCTAACTTTTGTTCTTTTTATTTGTTTAAGAATTTAGATAAATTTTACACTGCTTTTTTGCCAGTGTGATGTGAAGATTTGTCTTCTTTTTTTATTCATCGTATTATATTTTAATAATTGAGAAACAAGACCATAAATAACAATAAAAACAAATAAAAAAGGACGTAATACGTAAAGTACACTAACAACAACTCCAACAGTCCAACTTGTTCTCTCCTCTCCTTTTCCCTCTGTCTACTTTTTGCTATTCTCTTTGTTCTGCAACACCTTTTTCTTTCATTTAATAATTAGTATTTCTTTTAATGAAAATAGATATTTTGAAAAATCAATATCCCTGAATCTAATATCTTGTTCTTTTAATTTTATATCAAAACAGGAATATGGAGTGACGTTATATCTATATAGAACACCATACATAGTGGATATATCCAAAGAGAAAGTCGGACGTGTGCTTAACCTTGGAGCTATTGAAGGAGGTGCTAATGCTTGGAAAAACATGGACGTTCTTGTCTTCAATTCTTGGCATTGGTGGACTCATAAAGGCAACTCTCAAGGGTGCGTACCATTAATTAACCACAACTTTAATTTAAACTCAATATGCAGTATTCGTCATAACTTAATGTTGAATCATTTCCTCTTTTTCTTCTTGTTAATTTGAAATTAGGTGGGATTACATAAGAGATGGGTCGTCTTTGGTGAGAGACATGAACCGTCTTGACGCTTTCTATAAAGGACTTACCACTTGGGGACGATGGGTTGACCAAAACGTCGATACTACCAAAACCAAAGTTTTCTTCCAAGGCATTTCTCCCACTCACTACGAGTAAGTCTATTTTGCTAGTGTAACAATATAAATTATATTTTAGGCACTAAAAATCGTAATGCAAATGCAAACAATTGAGACGTATCTGTGTCATTATCTATGGTTTGAGAAGATAGCGTTCAAACACAAAGCGTAAATCAGTTGAATATGTTTCTTGTGGGTGACAGGGGAAGGGAATGGAACGAGCCAAGGAAGAGTTGTACTGGGCAAATGCAGCCGTTGGATGGATCAAATTACCCAAGTGGCCAACCTGCATCTGCAGGAGTTGTGTCCAAAGTGTTGGGAGCGATGAAAAAGCGTGTATTCTTGCTTGATATCACCACTCTGTCTCAGCTGAGAAAAGATGCTCATCCTTCTACATACGGTGGCGATGGAGGAAACGATTGCAGCCATTGGTGCCTCCCCGGGTTGCCTGACACTTGGAACCAACTTCTCTACGCAGCACTTTCGATGTGATTCGAGCAACAAAATCACCACAAAGAAAGTGCAAAACACACCTTTATTCTGTAAATTACATTCTTGAAGGTGCAACGACTCATAACAGTTTACTTTGGAGGAAGTTAAGTCAAGACTAAAACCATAAAAGAAGATGGATTGTAAAGCGTCTTTATATTCTTTTCGTATGGGGGGGAAAACAATAATCTTAAATTGTCTAGATGTTGTGTGATGATGATGCTATAGAAAGAGATTAATAACAAAGGAGACAGACATTCTCAGTCTAATAACTAATTTGTTGGCCCATTGAAACAAATAGATTTGATCACCCTACTAAGCAAAGCATCTTGACATACTCATAAACAACACAAAGCTTGTAAGCTCGCAACATACACAGATGGTAAAGGACTTTTCTTCAGCCATCATCTAAAACTCTACATCATAAACTAGAGTTCTATGGAGCAACAACGAAGAAAGATTCAACCTTTATATTGAATTACCTAAGGGTATTGTAACCCTCAAGGGAATTTGAATCCTTTGTGCATGAGGATTTGCAAGCAGCTCGTCTTCTCAACCTCTTCTTTGTCTACTTCCTTCTTCGAATTCATAACAATGGCTTTCACAACATCCTTCAAAGGAACTTTAAGTTTCTTCTTTGCTGGAGTTTCCAACCTCTCATCATCATCTCTACGGTTCCCTGCTTCATCAACCTTTGACTCAACAGGAACCGTCCGATCTGCCGCTTCATCCTCTGAATCAACGGTATCCTCGCTTTCCGGTGGAGAGACGAATCGAACCGCACGACTCTCCACCAAATCCTCGTTGTTACCCGAGCCGATTACACTATCCGTCTCGGAATCATTGGGAGCAGGGTGAGATGCGGTTTCGTCGTTTAACGGTGGCGAGACTCCGACGACGGAGGGGTCGGAATCTGGTGGAACACCTCGTTGAGCATAGCCGCAGCTCCGTAGAAAAATCTCCTGAGAAGCGGTTACATGGCAGTTGTCGAAGATCGAACTGTCATTCTTCTTATTCCCTTTCATTTTTTTTCTCTGCCAAAGTTTTGATTGAGAGGTTTATGCTTCAGCGTTAGATTTACAACTTTCTAGGTTTAAGGAGGGAAAGTTTTCCCGCTCTCTTTAGACTCGTTATTATCATCGATTCTTGCTACAAACGCGTTTATTCATTGAACGCACCAAACGTTTTCATTCCGTTTAAAAAGTCCCAAGACTGAAACCTATTTCTCTTGGAGTGCGATCCAGATTCAAACAAACCCATGTTTAAACTGAAATTGAGATATTGATGTAAAGTCTTACAAACAAAATTTGTTCTAAAACCAAATAATGTACAACTAAATAGTCACTGCAAAGTTGTCTTTATTGAACCTATCTTCCATTTTGACATTGTTTAATCTGGGTTGTCGAATACACAAAGAAGAATTACTAGTAGCCAACGTAAACCGCGACATTCACAATGTAGCAATCTTCATTTTTATCACCCATTTCTTCAACTAGAACGCCGCTTGAGCATATCAGTCCTCCATCTACCACTTCCACGTTCACAATCTTCCCACTTCAAAGAAAAGCAACGAATGATTGTGAAAACGTAAGTTTAAAGTCACACAAGAAAATATTCGGAGAGAGATGTTATCCTAGGACCTAGACGATCATATGAGTAGAGTACTGCTAACATCAATCTCAATCCCAACCTCAAACTTCCAAACACACATTTGTAAACTTATATCTAGCACAAAGCAAAGCTTCAACTTCACTTTTCCACAACAGTGTGTACTTGGAACATAAACTCAAGTTTTCTTTTAAAAAGACAACAACTTTGTTTAGAACTCAAATCATAATAGAGGCTATCGGGGGAACTTACTACGGGAAGATAGACTTGACCTTGTCGAGATCCAGCTGGTGGTGAAGAGAATGAGGCACTCCAAGCTTAATCTGTAACTTCATTTCTCCAAACGAAACTCCAGGAATCGAACCTTCAACACATGCAATGCCACTATCCTTAGACTAAAGCCACCACACAAACACATAGACAGATAAAAACTAAACTATAGTTTCAAACAAGAGCCAGTTGGTTTCTGTCGAGATTGCAAGACAATGACTTTCATTGCTGAGCAAAGTAAGTAATCTCAGAACTATACTAATTGTTAAGGAGGAGAATCTGGTGTACCTCTCCTAAACGCAGGAATCGAATTCGAAGAGATCGCATTCTTACAAGCCTTCATCGCCGCAGATGTCACGTCTTGCCTAAAGATTCAATCTCACAATCAATACTATCAATCAAGACGCCAACTTTGAGAGTTGAAATCACAAAAGGTAGGATTTTGAACGTACCCGTGCTGATCGTAACCCACACCCATCTCGACGAACAATAGCTTCATCGTATTGTTGGGAACACCGCCGGAAACTGTCTCCGCCGTCGTCTCCATGGCGCCTCTCGCGGTGACTTTGATCCGGCGTGAGATCTCGCGGTGACTACTGGAAGAGAGAGAAAGCGGCTGCGATAAGGAGATTGGGAAATACGACGGAGATTGACGGAGACGAAGAGGATCGGGGCAGATAAGAATCGAACTAGTAGTAATCAAGGAAAGAGACATTACTGAATTCAATTACTTTCCTTGACTCTGTTACTCGGAAATTATGAGTTAGCAGTTGCACTATTCTAAATGGTTGGGACAAATTTGAAAAGAAATGATAAATAAGGGTGTTGTTTAACAAAGCTCAAACTTTAGAAGAACGACGTCGTTGTACGGGCACAAAACGATCTCGCTCTCTCTTCCTCTTCAAAGGTAAGCAAAGAGAGAAATTCATAGAAACCCTTGAGCAAGTTTACGAGGGAACACAGACAGCAGTATCATCAACCTTCTACAATCTTCCAGAATCGTCGTTATGTACGCTCTCATCGTCTTCTTCCATTTCTTCATCTTTCTCCCGAGGCTTCTTTTGTTTTGTTTTCACTATTATTTGTATTAAGTTCCGTTTTCTTCAAACCGACTTCGTGTTTATACTCACCTGCTTCGATTTTCTCAATCTCAGCTTCATCTCCAACTCTCCGAAATGTCAGAACAATATCCCGAAGACGCAAACCATATCGAGAAGCTTTACGAATTCGACGAGCGCCTGAGCCAGTCGACTGATAAGTCTAAGGTTCAGTTCCATTAGGTTTTTAAATCAATCGTTTGATTTCGCCTTTCGTTGTTCTCCCGAATCGTATCTGGTTTGACAAAGAGGGTTTAGGGTTTATGATTTGTGTATAATCAGTCAGAATATAATAAATGTTGATGTGATTGATTGATTGATAGGTTTATATAATATTTGTTGTGGCTTGCAGAATGTTGAAGATTATGAAGGGATTATTCAGTTGGCGAAGACGAGCATCAAGACCAAGCAGCTTGGAGCGCAGCTGATTCCTCGCTACTTCAAGTTCTTCACCACTCTCGCAACGAAAGCTTTCAATGCCTACATTGATCTTCTCGAAGAAGTTGATATCGGGGTATAATGTATTCCTTAAAGTATTCTATACACCTGCGTAGTGTAGATGTGTGGTAGTGTAACGTAGATGAACATTGGTTGGTTTTTGTAATGCTTCAAACTAGTTAGGATAAATAGACTGGATTCAGTTTAGTCATACTGTGTGTGAAATGAATTGTTTGTGACGTTCTTCATAGTTTGGTTCCATGTGACTTGAGATGAGTTTGGATTCAAGATCAATGTTTCTTTGTTTTCAAGAAGGAGCACTCAGTTTCTGGCTGTGTTATTGTTGTTCTCTAAGACTAAGTCTTGTGTTGTTCTTATTTGTAGGTACGTGTTCAAGCCATCCGAGGGCTTCCGCTGTTCTGCAAGGACACACCTGAGTATATCTCGAAGATAATTGACGTGCTTGTACAATGTCTAAATACTGGTAATTGCTGAGATTTTGGTTGATTTACATTGATTTCTATATTTTGTTTTCACCGTCTGACTCGGAGTATTATTATGATCCGAATAGAGGAGTCGGTGGAGCGTGATGCTGTGCACAAGGCATTTATGTCGTTATTTCGCCAGGATACTAAGGGTAATGTGATTTTCTTCTGCATTCATCTTTGTTCTTTGAAAACAAGTGTGTTAATAACATACTACGGTTTCAGGCTTTCTCAAATTCTTATATGTATATACAGTTTGTTTGGTGTATATGGTAATTGTAGTACCATAGTGGCTACTAATGTCTCATTAATTTTCACCTTTTTGGTGTAGAATCTTTGACTGCGTTGTTCAAGCATACTGGGGCCAGTCTTACTACTGACGATCAAATCCGTGAAAAGGTCTTAAACTTTATCAGAGATAAGGTCAGAGTCTTTTTCTACATCGTTGTTCTTTTTTTTTCCCTTCTGTTTTAGAGGTTCTCGCTATATATCTTATCTCGGTTTAAGTTAATGAATTACTATCAAGTTAGATCTTTTCGTCTGCCGATATGAATACTGTAGTAGCCTTTTATTGCACATGATGTTTTGGTCTTATTGCTAAGACCAGGTACAAAATATATTGCTAAGACAACTTGAGTGCTTAATCCAAAATAAGCACATAGATGGTAAAGCGGTTCTTGTTTTGAAGTTTTGAGAAAGTTTGTTTACTTGGGAGAAAAGATGTGAAATGAATATATTCTGATAATACAAAGCTTAGAGGAACACAAGGAATCTCTTGGAAACGTTTTTTGTATATCTTATACAATTTTAATAGATTTTGTGTGTGTATGTAGGTGTTCCCTCTTAAAGCGGAACTGTTAAAGCCTCAAGAGGAAATGGAAAGACATATTACTGACTTGATCAAAAAGGTTAGATCATATCTTTGGTCTTTCTCTGCCTTGCTTTCTTTTCATAGCCCTCTTCTGATATTCTGTGGATGTTTCCAGAGCCTAGGAGATGTATCTAGAAAAGAATTCAGTATGTTTATGGATTTCCTGACAACTTTGAGTATATTTGGAGGGAAAGCTCCTCAAGAAAGAATGCAAGAACTTGTAGACATTGTTGAAGGACAGGCTGATTTGAATTCGCAGTTCAATGTGAGTTTCTCGTGTCACACTCTATGGGGATGAACATACATTTCTTGATTGAATATGATGAGTGTAATGATTATTCTTCCAAAATGTTTATTGATTTTTTAGTTGCACAAGTAGTTGTCATCTGGGACTGAAGTCGGCTAGTCGTTTGCAAGGTTTTGATATTAGAAGGCATTTGTTCTAGCATAAACTACACCCTTCTCAACAAAAATCTTTTTAAAGATATACAATCCTTACATTTGTGATTCTAGCATGTGTTACATTTTCAATTCTTAATCATACGGGAATATTTGATGTGAGGGCTCATTGGAAGTACGTGCTATGTGAGAAAGATGCCTGACAATGTTTTCATTCTTGTGCCGTGGAACTACCTCTGATGTTAAAATATTATTTTCGCAGGTTTCAGATTCAGATCATATTGACAGATTTGTATCAGGCCTGCAATTGGCTCTTCCATTCTTTGTGGTATAAACTCAGACTTAGTGCTGTTTAGCACTTGGATATTTTATAGTTCACATGCTTTGAAACAGGAATCTTACTAACGTCACCCTTTTCTGAACAGAGAGGCGCCCCAGGTACCAAGTTTCTTAACTACATGAGCAACCATATCCTACCTGTTTTTGACAAGGTATATAGTAATTTCATTGCCTTTTCATTGACGTATTTGACATCTTTTTGTCTGTTCATAATTTCTTTGTATTCTAGTGGGCATATTAAGAATTTAATGGCGTTGAGGGAATGAAGTCATGATTAAATTACTCTTAAACTTGCATGTGACTCTTTTTATTCATACAAATATTGCCGTATGTCTATCTTCTTCCTTTTGGTAAAATCTTTGTTACTACTCCAGAGGCAGAGCTTTCTTGTTCAGCAAGATCCTGACCCAATGCTTTTTTCACTAGCTGCCAGAGGAGAAGAAGCTTGATTTGCTCAAAGCTCTTGCTGAGATTTCGCCATACACAACCGCTCAAGTAGCACGTCAGATGCTTCCCGAAATAGTGCGACTCCTAAAGGTACCTTTAAAGCACCATATCGCACATCTTTTATATGGACATATCTTAATTGTTTAGTGTTGTCATTTCTCTGGTGTATTCAGTCTCACATTTTGAAAGTAAACACTTCTTGCCTTGCTAACGTTTCTGCTATCTTATGAAGATTGACACAAACACTTTTATTCTCAGATATACATGCCTGCCAGGACCGTGGAAAAGATGAACTGCACATATGTGGAGTGCCTGTTATATGTTTTTCATCACTTGGCGCATAAGGTTGTCAACTATTTTTAGCTGCTGGGGAAGTCTCTTTTTCTTTCTTCTTACTTATGCTTTTCCGTTTGAACATGTAGGCTCCGAATGCAACAAACAGCTTGTGTGGTTACAAGATAGTGACAGGGCAGCCATCTGATAGACTCGGGGAAGACTTCTCAGAGTCTTACAAGGAATTCACTGAAAGGTATTGTTGTATTATGTTTTCTTCCTCTAAGAAATCGTCTGTGAAATTTTTGTAAGATGTACCTTTATATTTAAAAACGGATGTTGCAGATTGACCAGCGCTGAGGATATAACCAAGACAAGAATGAAGAAACTAACTCAGGGAATGTCTGAGCACAACAAAGCCATGTCGGCTGCCAAGACAGAAGAAGAGAATTCGAGCGTGGTGAGAATACTAACATACTCACTCCTGTCTTTTCCTGTTTCATCTTGTCCTTTTTTTTTCCGGGTTTAATGTAACCGAATTTGCTATCAGCAAACGAACAAGCAGAAATCAACAACTGGACTCAGGACCTGCAATAACATATTGGCAATGACAAAGGTGAAAAGAGAGCCATACCTTCGTCCTCTTCTCGTCTTTTTTTTTCTCTAGCGTAACATGTAGATCTTATTATAGAACAAGACGCGTTAAGCAAACTTAATGGTCCCGGTATGTTACAGGTATTGCATGCAAAAGCGCCTTCGTTTATCGGGGACAAGAGTGTTATTAACCTTTCTTGGAAGGAAGCCACAAAACCTTTAGCCTCTACAACAACTGGGTACAATCCAAATTTATCAAATTTACAATCTGCTTTTGGTCTTAAATATAATTGAACTTTTCAGAAATCCAGGTCTGTTTTCTTGTTTCCATATGTGGAAAACACTTACGTTTTTTATGTTTCATTTGACTTACCACAGAGTAAAACGACCTACAAATGGAGCCGGTAATAACGTGGCCGCAAAGAAGGGACGTGTGCAGAGTCATCAGGTTGTTAACAATGCATTTAAGGGAATTTCACACGGTGGTGGTAGAGGCAGTCATAGAGGCCAAGGCCGAGGACAGGGAAGACGCGGTGGTGGTGGTGGTGGCCGTGGCCGTGGGAGAGGCTACTGGTAATTTTCTTTCAGTGGATGATACTCTATAACACCGTCTTTTTGTTTTCGGGTTCTTGTATAACATAGTACTGCTGTCTTTTTTCCGTATTAATTTTGGTTTTGGCCTTTTTAGAGGCACCCATTACATTCAACAAACAAAATTAGGCTTTTACTTTTCATGACTAATAATTGTTTCATGTCTTAAGTATCTCTTTCTGAGAAGTCAACGGTCACTCTAATGCGACGAAGTTAGATCCCAATAATGCCAAATACTATATTGGAAGACTAAACTATCTGATTTATATAATCCTAGATTCCTCGTACTCTTATATACCAATTAAATAGCATTGAATCTGTTTTGGTCTTCCCCAACTTGAAGTCACTAATATATTTGAACGATGAAAATCCCAATCCAACGCACATTCTTCCGCACTCTCATGCAGATTTCTTTCGATGGCACGTTTGGTCCTGTTCCTTTTTTTGCTGGCATCTTTCTTTTGAGCTTTTATCGTTGGTCTGAACTCGTCTATGAGAACAAGCCGATAATTGACAGTATGATGGTTTTGACAAGCAACAAGATCTTCTCCGTTTTGAACCCCCAAGATTAATAGAATTTTAACCAATGATATTTGTGTGCACCTTTACGAATTCCTTGCCTGTGGAGATATTCTCATTGACTATGCATTCCAAGTCTTTTCCTTGGGATCTTTTTTTTATTGTCGGCAGAGTATTTCTTGTCCAAAGGAAGGTAAATCACCAGGTGTACTTAAGAATTCAGAGGCGAATGTGTTAAGGTAGGCGATATTGGCGACATTAGGGTTCTCGACTCCGGAATCAATTTCAATGCCGCCGCTGGCTTCTCTAGCGTTTGCGATGGATACGCAAGAGTCCTCCATCTCATTTTTTCCTTAAAACCATAAAATCTAGTTTTCCATCAAAAATATAAAAATTTTGTTTTTCCATCAAATTACAAACTTTTTTTTTTTTTTTTATCAAAATAGTAAAATCTCATTTTTTCACCAAAACTATAAAATTTCGTTTCTCATCAAAACCGTATAATCTCGTTTTCCCACCAAAATAAAAAAAATCTCAATTTCCTATCAAAACTACAAAATTTCATTTTCTACTTGTAAAATTTCGTTTTTCCACTAAATTGCAAAATCTCGTTTTTCTATCAAAATTACAAAATCTTATTTTCTGTCAAATCCACAAAATTTCTTTTTCTCACAAAAATTATAAAATTTCATTTTCTTACCAAAACGATAATATTTTGGTTTTTTGCTAAAATTGCAAAATCCAATTTTTCCGCCAAACTATAAAATTTCATTTTTTCACTAAAACTATAACATCTTAATTTTTCAATAAAACCGTAAAATTTCAGTTTGAACATAAATATTATACAATCATGTGATTTTAATTTTATGCTAATTTATATACATAATTAGACCTAAAATTTTTTTTTTTGATCATTTAACATAAAACACATCTACATATAAATACATAAATACAAAAATAAATAAATTAGTGTGCACTCAGATGTTGTATCTAAAAAACTCATTTTCCTTACTAAACGAGAAGGGCCTAACTATAAGAAATACGAACACCGTCTACAACTTTATGATCTTCGAAAAAAAAAATTGAACTGTTACCCAAACTTTACACCACTGCATGTGCTTGACAATCTTCAGCGAAAAGAAGGGATGGTTTTCTAATCGAGCTATATATCATTTAACTTAAACATGGCAAGTCTTAGATATACAGCTTTTGATCATTGTATAAATGTATCAAGATCCTACCAATACAATTGACGAGTTATATGAATACTGCTTAAGATCATTTATATATAAAATATTGTTAGCGCAACACATACGATTGGTATTGCTAATCGCTATATATATTGTTGATCATTGTGCTAAATGGCTTCAAAACCAAAAAAACATCGATATGATGTAAGGAGAAAATAATTTCTACATTTATAAATAAACTCAAATGAAAGTTTGTAAATATGGCTATCAAACAAGTAAACGAGTGGTTGCAAAAAGAAAAAACAAGTAAATCGAGTGACGTTAAAAAATTGAAAGAAGTCCGATTATGACTAAAATATAATTGGATGTAATCAATAGATTGTATGGTTAAGTTAGTGATATATTATTTTATAACGTAGCAAGATGAGTTTTGAATTTTGTTTTACAGTTTCTATGAAGACCATTTTGTGTATGAAATTGAGAATAAGAAGCAATGCATAAAAGAAAAAGAATATGACCATTAATTAAATCAAAAGTAAATGGTATGATGAAAATAAACGAGCATCACAAAATAAGAATATGGAGGAACATATATAGTGGAAACTGGAAACAACGGTATTTATTCCTTCTTTGCCATTATCTCACTCTTTCCACCTCCTTTCGCTTTCACATCTAATTTTGTGATCACTTACTACAGCAAAAACAAGAGAATATATATATTTTTAATTAGTATTAGCGACATTTTTCCAGTTTGTGATTTTGCGGTTCTTCACCAAGATTGCTGTACGTTGCTAATCGCTACTATTGTCTTTTCATCAGGTAGACTCGATTTGCATGTCTAGCTCTACAACTCTGATATACCAAACTTTGCATTGGTTCAACACTGGCGTTTAAGGTTGTGACAATGTGACAGTCAACACTAGCTTCACATGTTAAGCTAGAAAATAAAAACTTAGTTCAACTGAACTTGAAGTGACAGTCATGGCTCACGAATAAATCTATTTACCAAACTTTACAGTGGTTTCTGCACTGGCATTTAATTCTGTGAAAATGAGATTTGTTGATTCACAAGTTAAAGCGAGGGAATAAGAAGTTACTTCAACCGAATTTTAAAGTCAATATTCAGATAAATAAGTCTCAATAATAATCATTCGCTAATAATAAATAGAGAGGTGGCATTCACGTTCTGAATAAATTAGACTCAACAATTATTTCAGTCATATTTTTTTAACCAAACCTTAAACAGTCTTTCTTTATTCTATTATGCCAAAACTCTAGAAAAATCACGTTCCATCACTCAGTTTCTCTGTGTGCGTATATATATGCGTGTAAGAAGAGAAGGATCCGACCAAACTGCTCACTAAAAACTCTGTTTCAAGTTTACTTCCATGGCACGTCTTACTCTGTTTCTATCCTTTCTCTCTATAATAACTTCGATCTCTGCCGTGAACTGTCGTGTCTTAAGTTCTTTGTCTGAGAAGAAATCGATCTTGGTCTCCGACGGAGTTCAAGACGGATCCACCTATGATTTTCTCAGTCTTGATCCGCCAAATCGCGTTTCCAAGGATGCTTGTGTTCATGTCTATGGGTTTCTGCCATGTGCAGACAATGTTGGAGGATATGTCTTCCAAGTTTTCTCCTTTGGTTGTCTGTTGATTATCGGTGAAAACTTCTTGTCTGAAGGAAGGACTAAGCTCTTTGTCATCTTCGAGGTCGGTTTCTACGGCGGAATTGTGTTCCCTCTCCTTACGATGTTCACAAGAATAGCCCTTATTCTCTGTAAGAAGTCCTTTCTTCTTCAGCTTTTAGAATATTTTTGACTACAAGTTTACAATGAAAGCTTAAGCGTTTTTGGGGTTTGATTTTAGCGAGTGGACTTACGGGAAGCCGCGAGATTGCAAACTCGATGGTGGATAATAACGTTGGAGTTACTGTCGCATACACCGTCTTTGCTTTGACTATACAGTGGGGAGCTTGTGTTGTCTTCGGCTTATCTGGTCAGGGATCTGATCAGTCCATAAGAAAAGGAGAAGTCCAGAGAATCACTTCTGTAAGATCTTCTTCTTCTTCTTTGAATCTATAGATTCATGATATGGCTTTAAATCGTTCTCGATACAGGACACAACAAGTCCAAGACGACAGTTTTTCAGAAAAAGTGTGTTGAAGAACGTTGCTAGTATGTTTTAAATCTCTTACTGATAATCTGATTCTTTTTTATTTTTCTTTCGAAAATATTTTGCGCGAGCTAATTTCCACGAGTTTTCTATGCAGAAGCCAGCGTTAAAGCAGATCCTAAGAACAAGAAAGCGGCAGGGATTATGCTGCTAACTTTATTGCCTTTCGTCATGGTCACACTCTCAGAGATCTTTGATTCCAAATCTTGGAAAGACATTATAGTTTTGATCACTCTAATAGTATCTGGTTCTGCAACTGTTGTCTACTTTGTTTATTCGGTATGAGCCAACCCCAAAAAAGAAAAAAAAAACTTCAAGATCCATATTATAAAATGACATACTCATGCCAAATCTAACACGCTTTGGCCGCAGTATTTTGATAGAGCGGACCAAGAGAAGAGCTTAGATCACGCAAGGTTTGAGCTCATGTCAGAAGTACATAAGCACTTGCAGAATTTTTCACCTCAAAGCTTTATAAGAAATGGACAACTAAGTAAAGAGAGCCTGCAAAGGTATTTTTCCAAATTTAAGCACCTTGTTCTGTATCTGTATTCTTATTATTAGGAATCTGAGGTCCACATTAAGTTAGGACCTTATATTATGTGTAGTAAGGAATATTGGAATAGTACACTATTAGTTAATTGGTTTTGAGATGAATATTTACGCGGCTAGTTACTGGTTATTCTGCAGATTGTTCGAAAAAATAGATGTAAACAAAGACGGAAAGATCCAAGTGTCAGAGCTTAAAGATCTGACGGTGGAGTTTGGGATGCTAGGAAGAATGAAGTGTGACATAAATGAACTTGCTACGACATTGCTTGCTGATTTCGATAGTGATAGCGATGGTGAGATAGATGAGACTGAATTCGAGAAAGGGATAGCAAAATGGCTGAAACAGTACAAATTTAGTTTCGATAGCACCGAGTGTCAAATAGAGAACCGAACTGTAAGTACATCAAAATTTTCCTGATTCATATTTAAGCTGTTGTATCAGATTTTTTGTTTTCTTAAGAAAAGTGTTAAGTTCAGGAGGAGGATGGAGTTTTGAAGATGGAACAACCAAAGGAAACTCTTGTTGCTAAGTTGCTCTCCAAGAGAACCATGAGAGCTTCAATTGAAGTCATTGTAGGGATCCTAATTGTCCTCTTTCTTGCAAAGCCTTTCATGATGAACATCGAGATTTTGTCTATATCGGCTGGAGTTCCTTCTTTCTATGTTGTCTTTGCAGTGATCCCTTTGGCAAGAAACCTTAAAAACGCTTTGTCTGCTCACTTCTGTCGCAAGAAAGATAAGGCTAGAATCACATCAGATACATTTTCTGAGGTTAGTTTTATCGAAACTCCATTTATTTATTATTAACTTCGTATTGATACTCAAAAAGTAAATAAATTTTGTGGTCTGTTTTTGTAGATATACAAGGATGTTACGATGAACAATCTGCTGGGAATTTCAATTATATTAGCGATTGTATACACGAGAGGATTGACTTGGGATTACTCTACCGAAGTTCTCATTATTGTGATCGTTGGCCTCATTATTGGCGTACCGGCCTATGTTAGATCAACTTATCCGTTTTGGATATGTGTCTTGGCGTTTGCTCTGTACTTCTTCTCTCTTGTCCTCGTCTATCTCCATTTCAATTCTCTAGGCGTGAACGGAACTTTCACCTCTAACATATAGTCAGTGAATGTTTCCATTTTTTTTTCCTCTCTAAAGACTTGGTGCTTTCTCCCCTTTAGATCCACTATGTTTTTCGAAAGTTCCGTCTGTGTTGTACGTTTACAAGCTCTTTGGTGTTAACCATTCAGAGAAGTTTCAATCTTTGTTGATATGAGTATCTATCCAGTTTGCCGAAATTTTGCAAATGATCCACTTCACTCTTGCACCAAGGAAGCCACTATAGAAGTTTGTATTCTCTCACATCACAGTATAAGGTATCTCAAAACTTTCATATAAATCCTTCTTTAAAATCACTATCTCGAAATGAATGCTGATTTTGTTTTTTTATACTTATTTCAGTTATAACACAAAAATATGAATCACAACGAAAAAATTATCAGTTCTATTGTAATACTGATGATACATATGTCTTCAAATAGTCTGCTACCGTCTCTTTTTTTTTTTTTTCAGGAAACGCATTTTTTTGGTTTATAAACTGAACAAATGAACTACAAACTTGAGCTATCTCCAATGTGACACATACAAACACTCCAATAGATGAACAAGGCAAACTTTGTTCTGTGGGTTTCATAGAAACACCCCAATAAACGCCTAATGCTTCAAATTTTCAAATAATTCATTGAAATGCAAATAGTACGCATCGATTGCTTTGCACGCAAGTAAGGTTTCTAAATATGCGTTTCTGTCCCTCTTGTGCAACTCTGATTTGACAGCAACGAAAAATGACATTAAGGTCATGTAATGGAGATAAGTTCAAATCTTAAACTAAGAAAACTAATATCAATGGACCTAAATAAATCTAGATATATCATATAATTATTATAGGCTGAATACACGTTCTGACATATAACAATAAATGAAGGGAAAAAATATTTCGTTAAATACTAAGAGCTAATCTTAATCACTTGACCAACCCAAGGTCTCTTTATTCTATAGTATAATGTAAAAACTAGAAAGTAAAACTTGCCACACTAAGAAAAGTTTTACGGTTACTTCTGTTTATATATATTAGAGTAAAGAAGAGACGGGTCTGACAAAACTGCTCATTAAATCGTTGATGTCGATACTCCAAACTCAACGGTAAATGTGTTTTTTTGTGGGGTTTCTTTTTGTAGACGTTACATTGAACAATCTTATTGGAATTTCAAGTATATTGGAGATTGCATACGCGAGGGGATTGACTTGGGATTATTCTATTGAAGTTTTCATTGTTGTGATCGATCGATGGCTTTATAATAGGCATTTCAGATCGCGCGCGAGATCGACTAACCCATTTTGAATGTGTAGTTAGCCTTTGCTCTCTACTTCATCTCTCTTCTCCTTGTCTATTTCCATTCCTCAAGTCTCTTGATAAGAACTGTAACTCTATGAACCTTCCTAATCTCTTCAAGTTTCAAAACTTGTTCATGAGCTACGTTTATGGTTCTAATTGAAGTAAAACATCCGGAGATTATAAAATAATTAATGTTTTGGTTTGTGAAGTTAATTAATCTTTGGATTATTAATCTTGGAGGTGAAGTAGCCATATAGATTCTTTCACTTGCATTATGTTTGTCTATTAAAGAAAAACAAAACAAATACAAAGCCAAATATTTGGCAGATCGTTGTTTATATTCGAAGTTTTCAAAAAATTTGCTTATAACTTTTCTTTTTTGTGATCAAAGCATTTTCTTATAACTTAAGGCGAAGATCAATGCCGTGATCAGTGACGGTGTCATATCTCTCGGTTTTCAAGCTAATAGATAGATCTTGGTCGTCAGTACTCTGCTCAATCGTCGGGAAGAAACTGTAGAAAGGTTTTCTGTTTGAGGAAATATGAGCACCGCTCCTTTGTGGCATGATTTCAGAATTAAATCCGTCCTTCTGTTCATACTAAATAAAAAAAGGAGGATAAGAATGAAGTTGAATATGATCAACCAAACTGATAGAAATAAAGATATAGAATAAACTGCATTACATGTATGAAGCGAGGGAAATCGAGTGAAGAATTTGGTATAATTGGTGGTGTCGGAGGAGTTGCGGGTGAAGGAGAATCAATGGTGATTGGATTTCTAATTGTGGTTCCTGAATCTTGAGAATGATTTTTAAATCTTTGGTCAAGTGACTTGAATTGTTTACCATCTCTGAAAATTTTTGAAAAAAGAAAAAAATCAAGACTAAGAAAACACTTAGACTTTTCTAAGCATACAATAGGTAGTGTATAACCCAAGAAAGTGATTAAGCCTAAAAACAGACCTTGAGATGGTTAGCGTCGGTCCAACGTTACATTTCGCCGTCTCTGCGAAAAATGGCCATGGCCTTTTTGCAGCCACGATCTGTTCAAGAATAATCAAAAGTGATTATCAAGAATTAAACTTATATTAATTACTTTGATTTTAAGGATTTAACTTGGAAAAATTACCTTTTCATCGTCAGGAATATAAGAGACATTGTCATGGCATGATGCTTGGTTTGAAGGGGGCTCTATAAATTGATAAAATCCTGGATTCGGTAGATTCATCTGTAAACACACACACACACAAAATAAACAAATCGTTAATTAAAAATCAGTTTTTCTTTTTCTTCAAATATTTGATTTTTGAATATGTTTGATTTTTTTTTACTATTTTGTGTACAACTGTTTTCATATTTTTACTATTATGTTACCGGTGGAAGATAGTGAAGAGACGAATCGTGATTCCTTTGAAACACCGGAGCCGGAGGAATCAAATCACTAGGGAAAGATCCGGCTGGGAAATAAGACGAGAACGGGTAAACCGGCGGACCGGTTCTCTCGGTGGTTGTAGGAAGAATCACCGATGGAGGTTTTTCAGGCGGAGGATGAGGAGGAAGTGGTGCGGCGGTAGAGATGTGTTGTTCTTCGAGACGGATCTTCTCGAGTTCAGCGACACCAGGACCTCTTCGGGGGACTCTTCTTCTTCCATTGTTATTATGCTTCTGTTTCTTCGGACACAAGCCAGAGTAATCATCTCCATAGTTTCCAATGCTTGTCTTGCTACACATATTTTTTTCTATTCCCTCACGTACTTTTTGTTTTGTTTTTGATTTCTACGTCCAGTGTATCATATTAAACACAGAGAAATGATTGAGAACAACTTATATATAAGAAGAGGGACAAAAGGTGGTGGAGAAAAATTTGTGGCAAAAGGAGAAAGAAATAAAAGTCATTAAAAATCGGAGAGATTGAAGGGAAGTAAATCTGAGATGAAATCGCCTCTTGTTTCGTAGTGAGAAAAGTTCTAGGGATTTAAGGAATTTTCAAACTCCATGTTTTTAGCTTTCTTAAGATCTCTATCTCTCCCTCTCTCACTCTTGTTATCAACACCTGGAGGGAGAGAGAAAGTTCATGAATCCAATATTATTTCCGTAAATTACTCTTGGAAATAGTTGTTTGTGTATACTTTCTTGAATGCTTTGTGTTCATTAGAGAAAATCATAAAAAAAGGAAAAAACATAAATGTAATTTGAATATTGAATAATTGTTGTTTCATTATCAAGCAAGAAGTTTGGATTTGCATGATAAGGCCACAGCTTATCTAAATTCAAACGTCCATCATCTATATCAAAATTTAACAACATAAAGTCATAAACTCACCTTTTTTTACTGGACTGAAAAGATGTTTTAGATTTGACCATAGACTAGAAGTCTAGAATCAAGGGTTGTATCGGTTTTGATGTAAATTGCTGGGATCATCGGCAAATGTGCACTTACGTTTTATGAATTTAACGTGAACAAATCAAGGGTCAATCGATTCAAAGGTAGAAGAAATGGGTTTATCCGACCATTTGAAAAGTTGTATGGGTTGTATTGCAATTTCGTAAGCGGAGAAAAACTTTATATTTTGGAAGCTGCCGATCATCAGATACCGTTTTCATAAATTTAAATTCGGGGTTTCCTTAACATATTTATATTTACCATGTAGATTATTCTTCGGGAAGCTGAAGATCATCAGAACTCGTTTAAATAAATTCGAATTTTTGGGGATTTTCTCAATATGTTTGCATTTGTATTTGGATCCCACTTGAGATAGTTTCCATAAGTTTCTTGTCGTTTACTCTTTTCATTCTGTTAGAATGCTTATATGAGTTTATAGTATCTATTATTGAGGTTGCCATTTTTTCTTCAACCTGTAACATGTTATCTCAGATAATGAGTGACAAATAAAGTTTCCTCATTTTGATGTATAATTGATAGTTACTTTTTAGATTCGTTACGAGATCATCATCGTATATTCGTATCGGCATGGTCCCATACGCATTTATGCGGTCATCTACTTAAAACTAAAGTTTTTTTGCTTGATTATTGGTAAGTTATATGTGATTTTGTTGTTCTCAGATATATGTTTATTTTGTGTAATCATAATATAAATTCAATATTCTCACCTAGAAAAATACGTTTTATAAAATTACTATTGGTATCATAATTTGACTACTTGTAATCAACTTGTTGTCCACGCACGAGTACATGTACAAGTTAATATTTGTAATTAGGGCTGCAGGTCAAAATATATTTGGTCGCCCTAATTGGTAGAATATATAATCTGAAAAGTACAGAAAAGTTATGGTCAAATGTCTAAGAAAAGTAACTGTATGTAATTTCTATTTTAAAGGTTTGAAAAAAATGCAGCGAACGGAGAGATGTTGAATTCATACAAAAATAAAAATAAAATTACATCTATGGAAAGCTGACATATTATAGAATGCTTTTTTTTTTTGTTGTTGTTGAAATTATAATAAAATTGTTGATGCATGTGATTGTAGACGAGGATAAAAGAAAGAAACAAATCTTCCAGCTTGTGATGTCATATAATATTAGCCTTTTTGAAGTAAGTAATTAGTTCATCTCTCAAAATACGAAAGAATATATATCTTACTGGGAAGCTCAAAGATTACACATTAATGTAGCCAGTATTTAATTTTCTGCGTAAGATATCTATCTACTAACTAAGAATAAGAATATAAGACAAAGATCTTTTTTAAAATAGAGACAATAAACAAGAAAAGATAGCGCATTTACTGTAGATATATAGGATAATCACACAAAAATCTCATCTTTAAGTGATGGATTCTTTAAAATAAAATAAAATAATAATGGACTCTTTCTAGTTTCTAGCTCCTACAGCCTCGAAAATAGTTGATGTACATTCAAATGGAAACACCAAAAATAGTACTATGTAAATTTGTAATAGGTGTGAAAAAATAATAAAACAATTACATAAATTTAACGTGATTTATTGATAATAATGTGTTAGCTACCTCCACAAATAAATGAAATTAATATATATATATATATATATATATATATATATATAATGGAAAAAACCTGTTTCAGAATATATCAACAATTATAGATTACAAGTTTTTCAGTTAATAATTTACATTTTATAAACTATAAGTTTATTAATATTGTTTAAATTTTTATGTATGTTTTTATTTTGTTAGTTGAAATATATTCAAAATTATATTTGTGTATATGTTTACTAATATTTGATTTAATGATTTATAAAAATAATTGATGTACTATATTATTTAATTATATTTAAATTTTAATTTAAAATTTAATATAAATGGTTTTATTTTGATTTTTTAATTAATTACAAAAGTGAAACATATGATTTTATATTTTTTGGATATATGTTTAATAATTGTATTTTTTTGATAACATGTTTATAGAGATAATGTTATACTCCATAATTACTCTCTTAATGAAATTTAATCCAATTATTAATATTCAGTGATATTTTATGTAAATTATACATCCACTAAATATTTTTTTTTCAAAAATAATTTTATTTTACTATAATATATTCTTTTCCACCCAGGCAGATAAATTTATAAAATTATTATTTATTGTCATTATTATTGAACCATATCTTTACTATTAGTATTAATGAAATTCTGAGGTTTAAAATATATCTTATTATATAAAATATTTAATGATTTTACAAAAAATATGAAACAGAGATTTTATTAATTATAACTGAAGTTTGAAGAATGTTACCTATATACTTTTTAGAAAGAGATCAAGCCGTTCATAGTTTGTTTACAAAAAAAAATAAAAAATTAGGATTTCTAGAGAGATGTAAAAATCTCAGAATTCCATAAAAAGAGTTTAGAATGTTCATATTTATAGGATTTAGTTTTAAGCAAAACTTTGTTTCATATTTATAGGTCTTTTATAAATAAACTTTCTGAGATTTCTTTTCTTTTGAGGATAACAAAATCTCTTTAGTTTTTCGAGAAACCTTTTTTATCTCCAAATATTTTTATTATCTTTTCTTTACTCGTGTCACTGTTGTTATTTATTTTTTAGAATAATAACTGACATGAATTAGGTTAATCCAATTATTGAATGGGCTGATTTAAATTTAAGAAGGATTTTAAAAGAGGTGCTCTCCAACAGGTATCAATAGTGTTAGTATTTGTAAATTGTAAACCAACTTGTTGACCACGGGTACATGCACGTACAAACATTTAATCATTTAACTAGACAATGCAACAAGCATTAGGGTTTTCATCACTGAACAACTGTGGAGCGTAGACATAGTGGACAAAGTAAGGTATGTTTCCATCGTTATTTTTCTGACCCTCAACTTTTACCTTCTCTTTGAACTCCACAGTTTGAGTAGTAGTCTTGGTCACTTCTACTTTCACCTCTCCTTTCTTCTTTTTCTCCTCTTCTTCCTTTTTCTTCTTCTCTAATTCCTTCTTCTTCTCTTCTTCTGTCTTTGAGCTTACGATCTCTGCATGTTTATGAACTTTCTTCCTTATATAGGTCAATAGTTTTGTGGATTCTATCGTCCCTTGTACTGTTAGGGTTTGCGCCTTTGTATCAGTTTTCACAATGTGAATAGCTGCCAAAATAATCAAGTTAGAATCGGACAGCCAGACTAATTAATCAATATACAAAACTAATTTTTTCTGAATTTTAAATTCATTAATGTTGTCTCCTACTCCCCTTCATTTGATACATTTGAAACTTATTTTCAAATTCTATCGACCGAATTCAATCGTACCTTTGTGCTTCAAGAGTTTGGTCTGAAGGTCTTTGTCACACTTTCCACAATGAATATGTACCTTTAGTACTGTCGTGCGAATAACATCCTGTGGATAATTATAAGAAAACGCTCATAACTCTATCTTAATCACATGCATACGGGCCATTACGAAAGCAAACTAACCTTTTTGACCTCGGTGGTTTTCTTCTCTACCACAGAAGTAGTTGTAGTTGTTGTAGTGGTGGTTTTCTTAACCTCAGAGGGTTTTGGAGAGATGAGCTCAACTTTTTTCTTGCTCCATTTCTCGATTTGCTTGTGAATCTTCACGACTTCTATTTTTCCTTTTACTTTAATTTCATTCTTCTCCAAATCAACCTCCACACCATGAACCCCTATTATTAATAAAAATGTTACTAGAGCGATATCAACTCTCACAAATGATAGTTTAACAGAGCGCTTGTGATAAAATCAACAAATAACTCGCAAATCATATTGTGACAGTTTAATGGTATTGTTGAGATCGATCGACTAAAGTTGGAAGCTTTATTACGGCCTAATTTGCCTGTAAATAATTTTGTATCGACCTTATTTGACATAAACCCGCCATGCAAATAATCTCTATAACAGTTTGAAATCGCGACCAAAATTAAAAATTTAAGAAAAGAAAAATCTCTAGGACATGAAGGAGAAGCAAATGTAAATAACTCTATACTCGACATCCAAGGCTCAAAGTTTAGATCTCGAGAAGAGAGATTATGATAACCTATATTTCCGCAAAGTTGAACAACTACTCTTTTTTGTTCGAAAGAATATAAATTTTGTATTCGATCAAAAACTACTACTTCATATAGGTATATATATATATTAACTAGACAGTTTAGCCCAAAAAAAAATATATATATATTAACTTGACAGTTACGGTGACCTTCTAAACTGCGGTAAGGCCTAACCTTGGAAGCGAAGGAGAGGCTTTTTGATGTCGCATGCACATTTCCGGCAGTGAAGGTGAACCTTGTAAACTGCGGTGATGATTTCCTCGCCTTTCTCTTTCTTCTCTTCTTTTTCACCCATTGTTTCGTTCTTCAACTCTATAATTTGGTCTGATTCAAGTATTATTGTATTTTTTTTTTTATTGGTTTTTCTTTGGTCTGAACAACTGCCGTAGAAAACGCCAGTTGAAAAAAAATTAGGAACTCAATCACGTCAAGAAATAGTCTGATAGAATATAAGTTATCTATAAACTACTATAATATAATCTGAATATGGACAAATGTTCTGAGACAATATATAGGTTTGGTTTGAGAGTTTAAAGGTTGAGGTTCCTTTTCGTGATCATACAAAGATATTAAACAGTTTTTTTTCATATAAAAAAACAATTGATATATCTTACATTTTATTTTACACGCACGTTTACGCCATTTTAAAGTTATGTGTCTTATGAGCCACGAACATCGGACAAAAATATAAAGTTTGATCGCGGAATTTTTTCCTTTTTTTAGGATTTCATTATCCTTAATATATACTTCTAGATTATTAGAATAATCTCATAGGTTTATATTTAGAAAAAAATCCATTTTATCGTAGCAACCCTTCAATGACTTGGGTTGGACTTTTTCTAAAGGGTGGTTTACCAGTTCTAATCGAATTTGTCTTTTAGTTTTATTAAGCTAGCTATCAAAATTATATATGTGAAAGATGGTTGTCAGTGTAGATTAAACAATCTACCTAAGACACATAACTGATATTTGAATTGAACCACATTAAGTTGGATTCCAATTTAAACTAGACTGGATTTTTGTCGATATATTTTTCTTTCTTGAACGACCACAAAACTTAGTCTACTCAAACTAAATAAAACAATTCTGCAGTAAAGTTTCATATTTTAAAATTTTAAATAATTTTTTTGTTATATCAATGCTAATAATTTTGAGCCACTGTGTTTAGGCTCTGAATAGTGACTACGTAGTCTGTGTTAATACTCAAACTCACAATCATGACTAAGGAAGCTCGTAAATCATGTCTTAATCTTTCTTGTTATATTTGATTTGTGAGAGAGAGAGCGCAAGCTATTAATGATCTTGGAACGGGAATGATCGATCAGTTGATCATCCCCTATCTGCGACAAGTGGTATTAGAGTTGAGGTTTCAGCGAGACCACAGAGTCGTATCAAAGGCTACCACCTTATTTATCATAGAAAGATAATTGACCCAATCAAAAATATAACCAACTATGAGGAGTACTACACATAAACCTATAAAAGATAGACTGATCTCATTAAAGAGGTTAACTAACACTCCTAAAGAAGAGTAAGATTGATCCCATGAAACAGGATACAAAAAGTTCGGAATCAAGCTATTAAAGTAGAAAATGTGATACTCAAATATTTATAAATGGTATTAGTGAGAGGATCGTGTTTGTTTGATGAAAAAATGATCAAATGGTTATTTAGTAACAAACAGCAATCCAGAGACTAAAAATGAAATGACCACATTTGGTATTGAATTGATAGTGAAATATGGTAGTAAGGGTTTGACTGGTTTAACCGCAGCGGCTGCGGTTGCGGTTGCGGAAGTTTGCGGA
>OVBI01001441.1:0-34386 GCA_900406495.1 Sisymbrium altissimum | reverse complement strand
ATAAATTTTCATGGTCCCAACATTATTAATTTATAGAGGTTTTACTGTAGTTGGAACCTTGGAGGACGGAATCAGATTGTGTTTGTAAAATTTTTGGGACATTTTAATTGGCTGAACTACAGCCACTGGACGTTTATTTGTTTGTTAAATATTTAAGCTTATTCTTACTTTTTCAAATATCTTTTTTTTTTGTCAAGACTTTTTCAAATATCTAGTACAAATAACAACAATAAAAAATGACGTATTGCAATTATTTTAAAAAGTTAATAGCATAGCTGAGATATGTCACCTTTTGTGATCAAGATGACATGTGAATCGAATGACACACTATTATTATTATCCATCTTTGGAGGAACCTATATATGTTTCGCGTAAGCAGGGAGCTCTCTCTTAGTCCTGTAGTTCAAATATCAGCACCACACCATGCATCCTTGAATTTGTTGTAAAATACTATTAAAAATGACTAGTTCACGTTTGGAAGAAAACGCCAACTGCAATCGCTCGGTCATAGGTTCACACATACACATGTCTCTAACAGACACAACATCATTGGTCTTAATTCGACAGCGAGTGAATTTTTGGATTTTACTACTGGTCGTCCTCGTCTTACTCTTTTTTTTTGTCCTTAATTTACAGTTTACACTTGACAATAACTTTTTAATTCTTAACATTAAAAAAGAAAACCCTTTTATTTGATACGCATAGAGAGGGACGAAAACATAGATTTGAAAGGGTTTTTGACTGATTTATTAATATGTTACTAAACCAAATTAGAATTAAGAGATTGGCAGTTGAATTACATTACCACCCCCACCATTCAAACCGACCAATGCATCTCCACATTTTTCAAGTAAATAACTTTCTCGTTTTTGTTCCTTCTGAATTTAATTAAAAATTCCTTTATATAAATGCGCATAATATGTCGCCTCGGAAGAAATGAAACATTATATTTTTGACTTTTCTTCTTCTTCTTCTCTCTTCATTAAGACCAAAACCTTTTTCTCCTTCTCTTCATGCATGAACCCTAACTAAGTTCTTCTTCTCTTATCTTCCGAAAGGACTCATTAAATCATTCTATGAACTCGATGAATAATAACTGGTTAGGTTTCTCTCTATCTCCTTATGACCAGAATCACCACCGTACGGACGTCGACTCTTCCACTACCACAACCGCCGTAGATGTCGCCGGGGAGTTCTGTTACGATTTGACCACTGCCTCCGATGAGTCTTCAGCCGTTCAAACATCGTTTCCCTCTCCCTTTGGTGTCGTCCTCGATGCCTTCACCAGAGACAACAATAGTCACTCCCGAGGTTATTGTTTTAGAATTACTTATTTATTTTATTTGTTTTTTTGTTAAGTTTTCCCCTTCTTTCAATGCATAGAACAAAGACCAAGACTCACGCACGCAGTAGCCCTATTTTGTTTTGTTTTGTTTTTTTTTTCTCGGGGTTATTTATCGATTGCATCTCTTTTGAGAATATCCATGTGTGGGTTTTGATGTTTATTCACATCTCATGAAATAAAACGTTTGTCAATTATACATATAGATATGAAATAAAATTTGAAAATTTCTCCTTTATTCAATATCATAATATGGTCACATACATATACACTTTGAATTTGTATCCTATATTGTTCTTACAACTAAAGAGAGAAAAATCAAAATACCCATTTCGTAAATTGTAGATCGGTGATGAAACCAAATTCAACAATCCTTGATTAGTTCGGGGATTCTTTGTTTTTTTTTCTATATAGATTGGGACATCAATGGTGGTGCATGCAATAACATCCACAATAATGACCAAAATGGACCAAAGCTTGAGAATTTCCTCGGCCGCACCACCACGATATACAACACCAACGAAAACGGTGGAGATCGAAGTGGTAGTTGTGGTGGTGGTGGTGGCGGTGGCTCACTAGGCCTTTCGATGATAAAGACATGGCTGAGGAATCAGCCCGTGGATAATGTTGATAATCAAGACAATGGTAATGGTGCAAGAGGCTTGTCCCTCTCTATCAACTCATCCACTACTTGTGATAGCAACAGCTACGTCAATAATAATGTTGTTGTCCAAGCGAAGACTATTGTTGATAGTGTAGAAGCTACACCAAAGAAAACAATTGAGAGTTTTGGACAGAGGACGTCTATATACCGCGGTGTTACAAGGTTTCCTTCATTTATTTGATTTTAGAGTCTAGTGTCGCTTGAATCGTGACTTTCTTGGTAAAGTTTGTGACATTGTAATGGTTCGGTTAAGAGAGTGCAACGGAATGTTCCTTGATATATATCAAAAGAGAGGCTTTAATTAGTGTATATGGGTTTTTATAGAATAATGCATGTACGGTATGCTCTTGATGACATATGTTTGTAATAAATGATCAGGCATCGGTGGACAGGAAGATATGAGGCACATTTATGGGATAATAGTTGCAAAAGAGAAGGCCAAACTCGCAAAGGAAGACAAGGTATATATATATATTCAATTTATAATAATTTGATCATTTTCATACACCATTTACTTCCGTAACTGACCTAGGTTTTCTTTTTTATGTGTTTCTCAAAATTTGCACCTGGTGATTTTCTTCTCAGTTTATTTAGGTAAGTACTTGATTATAAACTGGATAGAGCTATGAGCTATTAACGAATAACATAATCTAAGTAGATCTATAATATAATTCATTTGTTAATTTTGATCATGCAGGAGGTTATGACAAAGAAGAAAAAGCAGCTAGGGCTTATGATTTAGCCGCTCTCAAGTATTGGGGAACCACCACTACAACTAACTTCCCCGTAAGTTAATTTAACCAAATCATACAAAAATAATTATTTCTCCTTACAGATTTTATTAATTTTTGTTGATCTGATTAATGCTTAGTTATAAGCTATTATCTTATTATTATTTTCCATGTTTATATCGTTACATTTATTACATTAAAACTTTTGGTTTGATATAATATGCAGATGAGTGAGTATGAGAAAGAGGTAGAAGAGATGAAGCACATGACGAGGCAAGAGTATGTTGCCTCTCTGCGCAGGTATATAATGGAACTGCTGAATTTATTGCATATGACATCTATTATTATACAAATTATATTATAATATATAAACCCATCACGCTCACGCATATATTTTTTTTAATATTTCGTTATTCACGTCAAATAATCAGTATACACCTATATATAATATACTTTTAAATATGCAGGAAAAGTAGTGGTTTCTCTCGTGGTGCATCGATTTATCGTGGAGTAACCAGGTAATCCATATATACAGAGAGAGTAAATAATATGTTTCAATCCTGTTTTGTTTCATATATATATATATATATGTGTGTGTGTGTGTGTGATTATGCAAAATATCACATTATATATAATGGAGATCTCTTCTAATTGGTCCAAAAGGCATCACCAACATGGAAGATGGCAAGCTAGGATAGGAAGAGTCGCCGGTAACAAAGACCTCTACTTGGGAACTTTTGGTAAATTTAATCTTTTCTTACTACACTTATATCTCAATCAAATCTATAAATAGATATTAATTAACTACACATTATAATATATATCTAAGTAAATTGTTCTTATTTATATATGAAGGCACACAAGAAGAGGCTGCAGAGGCATACGACATTGCGGCCATCAAATTCAGAGGATTAAGCGCAGTGACTAACTTTGACATGAACAGATACAATGTTAAAGCAATCCTCGAAAGCCCGAGTCTTCCTATTGGTAGCGCAGCGAAACGTCTCAAGGAAGTTAACCATCCGGTACCAAGTATGATGATCAGTAATAACGTTTCAGAGAGTGAAAATAATAGTAGCGGTTGGCAAAACGCTGCGCTTCAGTATCATCAGGGAATAGATTTGAGCTTATTGCAGCAACATCAAGAGAGGTACAATGGTTATTACAATGGAGGGAACTTGTCTTCGGAGAGTAATAGGGCTTGTTTCAAACAGGAGGAGGAGCAGCACCATTTCTTGAGCAACTCGCCGAGTCTCATGACTAATATCGATCATCATAGTTCTGCTTCGGATGATTCGGTTACTGTTTGTGGAAATGTCGTAGGTTATGGTGGTTATCAAGGATTTGCAATCCCGGTTGGAACATCCGCTAATTGCGATGCATTCGCTGCTGCCGAGATTGCTTACAACGCAAGAAACCATTATTATTTTGCTCAGCAGCTGCAGCAGCAGCAGATCCAGCAGTCGCCAGAAGGAGATTTTCCCGTCGAAATGTCGAATAATGCTGGCTCTAATATCTATTACCATGGGGAAGGTGGTGGAGAAGGGGCTCCGACGTTTACAGTTTGGAACGACACTTGAAAAAATAGTTAAAAAGAACTTTAGTTGTATGCGTTGTGTGTTGGTAAACAGTTTGACTCTGTTTTATTTCTTTTACTTTCTTGGTTAGTTTCTTAAGACTTGTTTTATTAATTTCCATTATTTGGATAAATTTTTCAGCTTAAAGATCATTTTATCTCTTGTTTTTTTTTTAAGTCTCAGCCTAATACAGAAAAGCTGTAGTTACTTACGGCTTTCTTAATTTTGTAGAATCAAAAAAGATATCTACCATACGAACTATAATTATTCTTTTAGACTCTTGTAGGGAAGAAAGAAAATAGTAAGAATTTTTGGTGTTGGTAAGTAATCAGTGCCCTAATTTAAATCTATAAAAGAAAAATACCCTAATTTGATTCTTCTCCTTACCCTTTTGTTTTGTTTTATCTGCAACATTGTCCCATGAAACTTTCAAAATGTCAAACAAAGTGTCGAAGTGGTGTTCTTCCTTTGACTGCTGGTGGCTGTGACATAGTTCGAATGAATTCCATCAACTGTATTGAAATTTGACCCTTTCTACTATTTGGTAATTGTAGTAGATGCGTTGATATTACAGAAACATTCGATTTTCTTATAGATTTCGATGATCATTCTGTTCAAGGCCCAGCCTGTTTCACTCTGCCAGGCCGGAATGGATCAGTCAAAGCCCGTCAGCTTATTTTATGGGTTTAGTTGAACGTTAACTTTTGCGAGTCAAAAGAGAGGAATTGGCATGGAGACCAAATGGCCCAAGAAAGGCTGATGAAGCTCAAAGGCATATCATATGTATCCAGAAAACTCACCTAAAGGACAGGGAGCTTAACTTGGCTTGCACTCTCCACTCACCAAACCTTCTAACTAATTTTGATTAAAAAAAATTAATTGTATACGGTATACATATCTCTCACTCTCTCTAGTTTTTTCTTGTTGCCATCATTAAAATATGAAATCTAAAATAGAATAAACATATATAATATAATCTGTGTAATCAACAGAAGGAATGATAAGTAAGTGGGAAAGGAGATTAGGACAGTAAAATGATAGAGACAGGCAATGAGAAAGAAACGAAGCTTGAGGAAACCGCGACGATGAAAAGAAGACGTATCAGCTGCCAAATGTGAGTGAGTTTGTCTGTTGCATGAAAACTAAATTGAATAAAAAAGGATTTAAAAAATTAATATTATAACGAAAGCTTAGCTTGAAGGCAATGGAGACTCTGCAACAAACTACGTACCATACAGAGAGAGAAACTTAAAAAAGGGTTTCATCATCTTCATTGATAAAAACCAACTTCTTCCTCTCACACTGAATGTCCGATCACCGATTCGTTCTCTCACTGTCGACATCGATCGCTGCTAATCTCCGGCTGCCGCCAATATGGAAGCCAGCGCCGGTCTTGTTGCCGGTTCGCATAACCGTAACGAACTTGTCGTCATTCACAACCACGAAGAGGCAAGTGATGTTACCTACTACAACAATTATCCCATTTTGATTAACTTGTAGCATTTAAGAAAATGATTGCTATCATGAGATTCACAACGACTGCTAGAGTTTCTTTTTATCTGGTTACCATTATTTTTCTTGAATTTTGTGGTTGTAATACTTTTCTTTAACATAGTATATTTATTTTTGATTGATCAAATTGAGAAGTCAAGATGATTTTACAATACACTTAAATTCATTTTATAAAAAACAGGTTTATATGATAAATGTAACTAATACAAATATGTAAAAATTGTCGTAACATGTTTAGAGACGGTCTAAATATTGAATATGAAAATGGTCTTTTTTATTTTGGGCTGTAATATTTTCTGTAGATGGATACAACAAAGAGAATATTGAATTTATGGGTTGGAAATATGATGGGATCAAATAGAAGGATAGATAGTGTCTTCATGCAACTGAACATATAATTAATTTTCTTGGGTTATATTAATGATTACAGCCCAAGCCTCTGAAGAATCTGGATGGACAATTTTGTGAGATATGTGGAGACCAGATTGGTCTAACAGTTGAAGGAGACCTGTTCGTGGCTTGCAATGAGTGTGGTTTTCCGGCGTGCAGGCCTTGCTACGAGTACGAGAGAAGAGAAGGGACGCAGAACTGCCCTCAGTGCAAGACTCGTTACAAGCGTCTCAGAGGTACTTAATCTTACCTCTTATCCTGTTCGACGAAATGCCTGAATGAAACAGAAAGCTGGTTTCTTTCTTTGTTGGGTTTTTCGTTTTAACTCGGAAAATGATCTCTTTTTTTTTTTTTTTTGATNGTTTTAACTCGGAAAATGATCTTTTTTTTTTTTTTTTTTGATATCTGAAGGAAGCCCAAGAGTGGAAGGAGATGAGGATGAAGAGGATATTGATGATATTGAGCATGAGTTTAATATCGAAGATGAGCAAGACAAGCAGAAGCATTCTGCTGAGTCCATGCTTTATGGGAAAATGAGCTACGGAAGAGGCCCTGATGATGATGAGAACGGGAGATTCCCACCTGTTATAGCTGGTGGCCATAGTAGACATGTACAGCGACATATGCTTTACAGACTCTTTCTCTTATATAATACGATCAACTTTGTGCAATTTTTGTTAATTCTTTGGATTTCTGCAGGTAAGTGGAGAACTTCCAGTTGGAGAACATGGGCTTCATAAGCGGGTGCACCCATATCCATCATCTGAAGCTGGTAAGTCTCTCTGCTCATTATCCTCTGTAACTTGTAGTAGCACAAGGCAACAAATTTTTTCTAACAATATACTTGGGGATATTCATAATATGTGTTTGTTGGAATATGAAAGTTATTATGGAAATGTTACCTTACGTATAAAAACAACGTAATCTCACAGTGATGATTAGGGTCACTTATATTTCAATGTGCTAAAAAAACGAAGGTATGAGGCATGCGAACTAGGTATTGAACAGTTTTGGTAGTAGATAGGGACATAGTTTTATAAACAAGGACGTTAGCCTCTTACATTGTTATATGGAAATCATCACCAGAGCCTTGTTTGAGAAAGAGCTGCTTCTTTTAGCGAGTTTCACGCACGTATACAATGAGATTTATTACCAGCGAAAAGCAAATGAAAGTAGAGGTTTCTAACAACACTTTTGTTTTTACTTTTGGTAGGGAGCGAGAGATGGGATGACAAGAAGGAGGGAGGATGGAGGGAAAGAATGGATGACTGGAAGCTCCAGCAAGGAAATCTTGGGCCAGAACCAGATGATGATCCTGAGATGGGACTGTAATATCTCCACAAAATATCTGTCTAATACGTCCGCTTTAAATGATTCGGATTCATGCTTACAAACTTTTGGATTTTGGTTTGGAAATGTTTACAGGATCGACGAGGCACGGCAGCCACTCTCGCGGAAAGTGCCCATTGCCTCAAGCAAGATCAATCCATATCGGATGGTCATCGTTGCTAGGCTTGTGATTCTAGCAGTTTTTCTACGGTATAGGCTCTTGAACCCCGTGCATGATGCTCTGGGGTTATGGCTGACCTCTGTGATCTGTGAAATCTGGTTTGCTGTCTCTTGGATTCTTGATCAGTTTCCCAAGTGGTTCCCCATTGATCGTGAGACCTATCTAGATCGGCTCTCCCTCAGGTAAAATTCACAAATTCTCAAGTAGGAGCCTTAATCTATGAAGTTGGAGTTTTATATTAAATGTATTTTGTTTATACAGATACGAGAGAGAAGGTGAACCAAATATGCTTGCCCCTGTAGATGTCTTTGTCAGTACGGTGGACCCGATGAAGGAGCCTCCCCTCGTCACATCCAACACCGTGCTGTCAATCTTGGCCATGGACTACCCAGTTGAGAAAATCTCCTGCTACGTCTCTGACGATGGTGCTTCAATGCTCACATTCGACTCTCTTTCAGAAACTGCTGAGTTTGCAAGGAAATGGGTTCCTTTCTGCAAGAAATTCTCCATAGAGCCACGGGCACCGGAGATGTACTTCACGTTGAAAATTGATTATCTTAAGGACAAAGTCCAGCCAACGTTCGTTAAGGAACGCCGAGCCATGAAGGTCAGTGTATATCACTTGAGATCCAGTTATATCACCACTCAGGTTTTCACTAAAATTTAACTTCATACGCTAAACTGATTTTCCTTCTGGCAGAGAGAGTATGAGGAGTTCAAGGTGAGGATCAATTCTCTCGTGGCGAAAGCCTCAAAGGTTCCTATAGAAGGTTGGATCATGCCAGATGGAACGCCATGGCCAGGGAACAACACTAAGGACCATCCTGGTATGATCCAAGTCTTCCTCGGCCACAGCGGAGGATTTGATGTTGAAGGCAACGAGCTCCCTCGGCTTGTGTACGTTTCCCGTGAGAAGCGGCCTGGCTTTCAGCACCACAAGAAAGCTGGTGCCATGAACGCCCTGGTATTTTATCTTCCTTGGACCAAATTCTGAATCCTCAATCCTGGGCCTGACATGACACAAATTTGTTTTCTTTTTGCTACTTCTGTCAGGTTCGTGTGGCAGGTGTACTCACAAATGCTCCTTTCATGCTGAACTTGGATTGTGATCACTATGTGAACAACAGCAAGGCCGTGAGGGAAGCAATGTGCTTTTTGATGGATCCTCAGATTGGAAAGAAGGTTTGCTATGTTCAGTTCCCTCAAAGGTTCGATGGTATTGACAGACACGATCGTTACGCCAACAGAAACACAGTTTTTTTCGATGTAAGACGCGATCCACATGTCTAACTCCTGGTTTCGAAATAAACACACCCTCTTTCTTACCCTCTTGTGTTTGTTACAGATCAATATGAAAGGTCTAGATGGAATCCAAGGTCCAGTTTACGTTGGTACTGGTTGTGTTTTCAAACGACAAGCTCTGTATGGTTATGAACCGCCAAAGGGTCCTAAACGTCCCAAGATGATTAGCTGTGGTTGTTGTCCTTGTTTTGGGCGCCGGAGAAAGAATAAGAAATTTTCTAAGCATGAGTCGAATGGTGACATAGCAGCCGTTGGAGGTAAATTATTCCAATAAACCTATAATATTGGTCAAATCTTGAAGTAGATTTAGTTTATGTGGGAATGTTTCAGATCTAATAGTGTTTGTTTTCCAGGAGCAGAAGGTGATAAGGAGCATTTGATGTCTGAGATGAACTTTGAGAAGAAATTTGGGCAATCATCTATCTTTGTAACCTCAACTTTGATGGAAGATGGTGGCGTTCCTCCGTCATCAAGTCCTGCAGTGCTCCTTAAGGAGGCAATCCATGTCATAAGCTGCGGATATGAAGACAAGACTGAGTGGGGAACTGAGGTAATAATAATGAACCGTAACGTAACACCTTCTTATTTGTGATTTAGACCCTGGCCATTGTAACAAGTCATGTGTACATCCGAAATGCAGCTGGGTTGGATCTATGGCTCTATCACTGAGGATATTTTGACGGGTTTCAAGATGCATTGCCGTGGCTGGAGGTCTATTTACTGCATGCCTAAGAGAGCTGCATTCAAAGGTTCAGCTCCTATTAACCTATCAGACAGGTTAAACCAGGTTTTGCGTTGGGCACTTGGATCTGTTGAAATCTTTTTCAGTCGGCACAGCCCTCTCTGGTATGGCTACAAAGGAGGCAAACTCAAGTGGCTGGAGCGTTTCGCTTACGCTAACACAACAATCTACCCGTTCACATCTATTCCACTCCTTGCCTACTGTATCCTTCCAGCCATCTGTCTCCTTACCGACAAATTCATCATGCCACCGGTTAGTAGTAACAGATAAAAGCGTTTTGAAAGCTCCGCTAACTTTACTAACTGTTTGTTTTACCCTAATTTTCTTTCAGATAAGCACATTTGCTAGTCTCTTCTTCATTGCATTGTTCACGTCTATCATTGCTACGGGAATCTTGGAATTGAGATGGAGCGGAGTGAGCATTGAGGAATGGTGGAGAAACGAGCAGTTCTGGGTCATTGGAGGAATCTCAGCTCATCTCTTTGCGGTTGTCCAAGGTCTCCTCAAAATCTTAGCAGGCATTGACACAAACTTCACAGTCACATCAAAAGCAACAGATGACGATGACTTTGGAGAACTTTACGCATTCAAATGGACAACTCTGCTTATCCCTCCGACAACGGTCTTGATCATAAACATTGTAGGCGTCGTTGCAGGTATCTCAGATGCCATCAACAACGGATATCAATCTTGGGGACCTCTTTTTGGTAAACTCTTCTTCTCCTTCTGGGTCATCGTTCATCTCTACCCATTCCTTAAAGGTCTGATGGGAAGACAGAACAGAACACCAACCATTGTGGTGATTTGGTCAGTTTTGTTGGCATCTATCTTCTCTTTGCTTTGGGTCAGAATAGATCCCTTTGTGCTCAAGACTAAAGGACCTGACACTTCCATGTGTGGCATCAACTGCTGAAGCAAAATCTTTTGTTTTTTTCTTCTGAAACTTTTATGTACTTTGTCCAGAGTGTTTTCACTTCTCTTTTTGGATTTGCATAATTGGATTTTTGTTTATTTGTATATTAACCAACAAAACAGATGGGTCTGGATTTATGGTGAAGAGATGAATGCATTGTAAAAGGAACTCGAACCAAAATTACTCGAGTGACAGAGTAAAAGATTCACATATAATTTCTCAAAAGTACTTAGTTGCAGTTGAACTGTTGAAGCACACAAAACTTGAACGCAAGCGTTATCAGAGAGCCTGAGATGTTCTTTTTAACCGTGGAAATTCATAAAAATAGAGAGAAAAAAAAGCGACAACAAAAGACTAAACACACTCACATCTCATAACAACTTCAAGCTGAATATCATTTGATAAAACATTGTTAAAAAATGAATTGCCTGAGTTTGCTTAGTAAAAGTCTCATTCTCATTCTTTCGAAACACCAAGGATCCACTGGGAGAGATGAGTCAAGTATGGCTCAGCCTGAGAGCCTTTGCTCAAGACTGGTCCTAAGCTCTGCAACTCCGAGTTGAATTCCCTCTCGAAATTGCTGGTAAAACGCGTAACCGACATATTAGAATAATACCGTAATATGAAGTTCGAAAGTTTCTAACAGCAACTGCTTTTGTAGAAATGTTGATAAAAGGGGTCTTAAAGATCTAAATGATTCACCAAGAAAGATAAGAAATCAGTACAGTTCCTTGTTACTACTTACAATATGGCCTCTGTGACGGTTGTGTCTCTTATCATTGTCTTCTGCGGATGTGACTGGCTATTGATGTCGATAGACGATGATATCAGCCACTGTGTGGCTGCAGCATATTGCAGGCACACTGATTTCAACTTCTCCATTTTCTGCAACACCAGTAAAGACGAGTGTAATTATTGAAAAACATCATACTATTACTTGTGCATTCAGAATTTTCTACTATCGTTGAGCGATAGAGAAATACATAACTACATTGATCCTGAGAAAACATGACATTAAACGGAACAGATACCTTGAGGACATCAGGTAAAAGAAGCAAGCATCCTCTCAGACATTTATCAAGAAAGAAGTCGTGATGCTGAATCACCTGTAAGATGATTGCACATTGTTCAATAAAAGCATGTTTTCCCCACAACAATAACAAAGCAGATCTCTACACTTACCTCATCTACACTCCTTGTGGATTGTAGTCTATCGTGCATCACATGCCAATTTGGTTCGAGAACCTGAAGAGACATCCCAAATAGAAGCAAATACAACGTTACGCTTAATTAAAACCAACGTCATCTCATAAGGAATTATATCTTTGAATAATCCTGGTGTGTTTTCTCTCAACTGTTCATTGATAGTGTACTTATATCTCCAGAATCTGTAACTCACACTTTCAAGAACTCATATCTCGAAACTCACAATTGCGAGAAGTGTCTACATTTCTAAGTATGGTTCTTCCAGACTCCAGGGGTATCTGGATTCAATATGCACTCATGCAAAGTGTGTATGAGCAATTCTAAAAGTCCGTCTTCCAAAGACATACCACCAAATCACAATGGAAAACAGGATCTACGGCTTGACAATCAGAATCCTTAAATAAATAAATCTAAACTCCATTATATCAGCGAATATAAAAGTTTAAATAAAAACAACAATGAGAAATTTCACGACTTGCCTCAAATGTAAGATAATGTAGAAGGCTACTGATGAATTTAAGCATGCTACGGCAGAGAAGCGATGATCTACGAATTGCTGTACCGTTAGAGTTCATAGACCGAATCCCCTGTAGAATTACACAGCAGTTTGTTAGAGAAACAAATAGACTAAAAAGATTTCATAAGAAACAAACACAAAATTCCCAAGCTACTATATGATATTAGTCCATACTTGATGTATCTGCCAGGCACCACAAAGCTGGCGTTCGACATGTTTGCAATGAAAAAGAAAGCGGAAAATTAACTGGTACTTTGACAGGGCTTTCTTTGATATGACAATAGATAGTGGCCATTGAACCTGAAACACAAAGCCACAACCAACATGTCAAACAATTGAGTAGCCAATCAAAATGCATTTGTAAAATTACTTATAGAAGTACGAATGATGAATCTACAAGCGACTTAATCACTATCTATAAACATCACTGATATATACATAGGCTGTGGAATTAGTAATATATATCATGACGAACAAAATAGTTAGAATACGGATACAAACAGGTAGTTGCAGACAAGGCAAGAACGGAGCAGACCTTGTAGCTCAAGGAAAATGTTTCTAGACCAGTGATGCTCACTGGGTCCTCTATACTATTGCTATCAGGGTCCTTCTGCATTCCCAAAGTCGTGAGCAATGAAGTTCGATCCTAAGATATTAACGCAAAGTGAGAACAAATTATGTATGAACAATGTATACTGACCACATCGAGGAAAAGAGAAATAGACTGCTCACCACACAACAAGTCAAGTCCTCGTGGCGAGGATCTGCTGCAGCCGCTGTGGTACGTAGAGCAAGATCTAGCAAAGACTAATAATACGCATACATTCAGATTCCATCAGGCAAGCTTTGTCTAGTCTTTTGATCGTGTTCTAGCAGGGAAAAAGTACCTGCAACTTTTCAACAGATATTTCATGCACTTTTTTGTTGAGCTCCTCCCGAGCAATGTCCATGAAATGAACCAAGAAATCACCCTGTAGTTTATTACATTGTTGCACCAGAGGTGGTTAGAAACTAAACAGCTGAGAGACTATCAATGACAGAAAAAAACAATTCAATTACAAACTTTTCACATTGATAAATTTGTGCCTTGAATATGATGAACTCTGAAGTTAATTTGTTACCCATGATTAAAACCAGCATACCTGGTCGAGAAGAAGATAGTGCTTTATAGATCGAAGCCTTCCAATGAGGTCGTACTGAATCATATACTGATGGTCAGAGAGATGAATTTACGAGGTTTGACATCAAAGAAGCAGCCATCATAACACAATTCATTACCTTATCCTTGATGAGACTGACAAGCTCTTTACTGGCAAATTCGTGAGCAGACTTTATGCATTCAAGATAATGATGATTTGAACCAAATATTGTTAGCTTAGATCTCTCGGAGATGGGAACCTGTCAAAAGTATCAGCCAAAGTCATGTACAATATCACGAAAACTGCTAATTGTATAAGTAACACCTTACAAGAAAAAGTTGATCCACAAATATACCTGAACATTGTGCCCACATTCTCTCATAACGTTTAGATATTTCCCTGTGGTCAATATTGTTGCAGCAATGTTTGCAAGGAAGCCAGGAATAGTCTCCTTGAGGCTGTATCTTTGGCTCCAATATTTAGCCGTCGAGTCCTGACTGAGGCTTTCCTGTACGAAAAACTTGAAATTGTAAGATCAAGCAATTGGCAATTGTATAGGCGACCTGGGCAAAAATCAAAGTACCTTTTTAAGAGACCTGTTCTCAGCAATGAAAAATTCCCCATACGGATCATCAATGATCCCTTCATAGACCCACCTTAATTAAACATTGATTCAAGTCAGTTGACACATCTGAGAATACTATGAGCTATCTAGCAAATGGGGTAACCCATGTTGAGATTTGTCAAAATAAAAGATAACAAACATGTTCGCTTATCACTCCTTACAAACAAACGAAAAATATAGCCAGAGGTTGGACTTAGATTATCTGAGCATTCCCACAAACGACAACAAAAAAGGAAAATGCAAACAATATGCTCAGAGCAAGAAAGAAGGAGGCATGGGAAATCAACCTTTCCAATATGCTCAGGTATGCATTGCTTGCACACTCGGTCATTTTCTCTAACAATGACCTCACTGAATTATCACCAGCCATCGCTTTAGCCTAGGCATGACAGTCTTCAAGATTAGGACATACAATAAGAAAGCTAGTTCCAGCAGAACAAAATATCCAAAGGACTTTTAATTCCAAAGCAAGAATCTACCTGACTTTGCAAGAGGTTAAGCACACCCGAACCCACAAAATGCTTTGCCGAAGCCTGCTGAATTACCGCAGCCAATGCGCGCATGGATCCCATCATGGGCTGAGAGAAACGGAAAATAATCGATCAGCATAGTTTTTTCAAAACTTGTAGCTTCGATTATCTGAGGAAAGACAAACCTGACAGTAAAACCATAATCCTTGGATAGAAAGTCGTCCAAGTCGAAATTGATGTTCCAATTGTGCCACCATGGCTTGATAATCCTGGTAAAAAGAAAGGATGCTTAACACTCAGCATTAGCAAAGAATGCTGTCACATTACCTCAGCGCTAACAAGAAATGATATCTCTCAATCCAAACAATGCAATCGACATGGATTAGACACAAAACTCCAGATGTGAAATGGAAAAAAAAACAGTAAGACTATCAATTTATTCAATGGGGCAATACTGAGAGAGGGATTACAGAGACGGCAAAAGCTTGCAGCAACCGCAAGAGCTATTCCTGTCATCTTAGATATTCATACGTATGCATATATGCTAACTCATAAATGTGACAAAGACACCAAATTTGGCGGGCAAGAAAGAAACCCAATAAATACACCAAAAAGCATTTTAAAATGAGCTTTCCAAGTTCATGTTTTTAATTAACTGATTACATCCCCTAAATTTTAACTATTACATTATTGAATCCAGTTCCAGTTTCCAAAAGCCCCCACATGAAACAGTAAAGGAAAGAAAAGTAATTCAACAAACAATGCATGACAATTACCACAAAAGTAGCAACCTATTTCACATACAAGAAGGAGTGCCCTGAGTGCAGCTGCAAATGCGTGGTTAACTAGCCCGTTCTTGAACTGTGAGCTTGACTCCACAAATTGGTCAATCAGCAGAAAACATTCACATAACGGGAATATTCTTTTTGCCAGTTCCTGCAAAATTGTTTGGATCAGCCAATATATTTCAGAAGAGCCAGGTAGAATAAGACTTGCTATGTTAATTTATGATAGCACAAAGAGAGGAATGCATTCTGCAACATACTAGTAATGCATTTATCTATTTGCTTGGACATCGTAGATAATTAAACTTTCAAGAAGTCAGAATATCAATGAATTCCATTTACTTTCAAATGACACAGCATCAAGTTTTATTAAGAAGAAACACCTTGGAAGCATCAATATAACAGTCTCAAAATCCGACATACTTTGTAAATATACGCTAGTCTGGTCTTTACTTGAGCAACTAAACTTATTACCTCAAAAAACAACAGATCATACTGTCATACATGGTTAAAAACCAGAGGTTTCTGCAGTTGACTTGTGTAGCCACCTTTCTAAAAATGTTCGGGACAAGATACAAGATTTATTGTGTTGAGTAATACTTGCCTGTAATGCCAAATCCATTGATGGATCAACTTGGAAAGCTATACTATCCTCCTTCCCATGGAATCTTTTAATTGATATATATCTCCCTTCAATTCCAACCAACGCAGACAAGAGATCATCGATGACAATAAGTTCCTGCATGCCAAAAGGGACGAAAAAGTTATTGAAAGAGATGACACCAACTCTCAACCTAGGCTAGCAAGTTCCACAATTAATTGCCCTAGTCTATTCCACGAAATTTAGAAGCCATCTTCATCTACTATGCCAAACTTGTAAAAGCTACACACCTCAAATCCAAGCTTTAAGTATCTCACCACCAGTTTCAAAGGTAACACAGGATACCAATATCACAGAATCCCTAAATGGAAGCCAAGAGGAAATAAAAAAGGACACACTTTGTAAAATAACACAAACCTGAACCGGTGTGTCATAGCAGCCTATTGCCTGCTCTACTCCAGAACTGCTGAAACCACATGGAAAGTGAAAAAACACACACAGAAAGATCAGTAATTTAAATGGAATGTGCTTGAAGAGGAAAAAGCAATTGACTAGGGATGTTGAAACAAAAATGTACAACTAAAATTTCAGCATAGAGATTCAGAATACCTGGATGAGTCCGAAGGAAACCGCTTAGAATCAGCAAATTTGGAACTTGCTCTCGCTTCCTGAGACAAGAATCCCGTTGTCAAAACTCACTCTCTTGTTTTCTCTCTTTTCGAAAGTTACAAAATCAAAAAAAGTAGGGAATTCAAATTTGATTCGGAGGAATTAGATAAACAAAAAGATGGAGCGAGGACCTGGTGGAAGCGGCCAGTAAGGAAAGGCCTGTCTTGGTTCCAACGAGGAGTCGTAGGGCACGAGATTGGCGTCATTGATTCCATTGCTTCGCTTCACTCTCTGCAACTCAAAGCTTTACGGAGAATAAAGGAAACACAGAGAGATCAGTCCTCCGGTTTTACTTAAACCATAGAAAAGTAAAGTCCGGTTTGAGTGAACCAGATATTTTTCAGATCCTGGTTTCAAATTCTAGACCCCAATTCAAAAAAGTCACGGCAGATTACGAAACCGCGCGATGCTAAAAATCGAGAATTTTGTCAAAGCTTATGATCCGAACCAGAAACTGAATCGAAAACCCTAGCAAACAAAATTGTAATATCTGAAGAGTGAAGAGGAAGAAGCAGAAGGAAGAGGCGTATCGAAAGTTATACAAACCTAATAGATCTCGGCAATGCAAAGGGGTTGAAAGAGGAGCTTCACTGCGAGTGGCGACGTCGAACGTTGAGAGAGTGAAAGGGGGATTCGCTCACTCCGCGGCAAAATGCGTATATTCGTTTTTTTTGTTGTTGTTGTTTTTTTTGTTTTGCAATTTCAATTTATAAAAGAAATTAAAAATAGAAAAAGGACAAACCTTTTTATTATTATTAAAGGAAAAAAGAAAACATCTTTCCTCCTCTTGTGTGCTCCTCCAGGCTTTCAATTCACAGATATGAGATTATCCCTTCCTTTTCTATTTTATTGGCTTCTAAAACGAATTACTTAGAAAAGGGAATTCGTCCGCTTCCTCCTCTCCTGGACCTGGACACGATCTTTCGCCGCTGAGCTCCTCTCTCTGCGGCGGAAATCATATAGGAATCTCCAGGTTTCTGTTTCATACTCAGCCTTCTTATTCTGTTGGATTCGGTTGTTTGCTTCTTATAGTTATGGTTACATTTTGGTGGGTTTTGAATTGTTTCTGCCTCGATATAAACTGTGTTGGACTAGGCGAGGGAAAGTTAGATTGTCTGGATTCGTTTTAACATTTTAAGTATTTTGGTGGTGGATTAGGTGAGGGCAAAAGGATGGTTTTGGTAGGAAAGTCCGAGAAATTCTCGGCGGATTTTGTGATGGGAGGTGCTGCAGCCATCGTTGCGAAATCTGCAGCTGCTCCGATCGAAAGGGTGAAGCTTTTACTGCAGAATCAAGGGGAGATGATTAAGACAGGACATCTCACAAGATCTTACACTGGTGTGGGTAATTGCTTTGCCAGAATCTTCAGAGAAGAAGGTGTTTTGTCCTTTTGGAGAGGAAATCAAGCCAATGTCATACGATATTTCCCTACACAGGTTGATTTCCATTTCTCTGTCATTTTTTTGTAGCCGTTTGATTAATAGTGCTCATCTTTTGACTAAGTTTGACTTGTGTTAGATTCTTATTGTCACTAAATTTTAATTGCTCTTAGGCTTCCAACTTTGCATTTAAAGGTTACTTCAAGAACCTTCTCGGATGTTCCAAAGAGAAAGACGGTTACTTGAAGTGGTTTGCTGGAAATGTGGCGTCTGGAAGCGCTGCTGGAGCTACAACCTCTTTGTTTCTATACCATCTCGATTACGCACGGACCCGTTTAGGCACTGATGCAAAGGAATCTTCAGTTAATGGCAAGAGACAGTTTAAAGGGATGATCGATGTGTACCGTAAAACTCTGTCAAGCGATGGCATTAAAGGCCTTTACCGTGGATTTGGCGTCTCGATATTGGGAATCACTCTTTACCGTGGAATGTATTTCGGGATGTATGACACCATCAAACCCATTGTTTTAGTAGGTTCCTTAGAGGTAATATCATCTTTCTGTGCCGATGTAATTGCTTAAGCTAAGAAGCAAACAGTAGCTAAACATGGTTCTTTGGTTTTGTGACAGGGAAACTTCTTGGCTAGCTTTTTTTTGGGTTGGAGCATTACAACCTCTGCAGGCGTCATTGCTTACCCTTTTGACACACTTAGGAGGAGAATGATGCTTACATCAGGACAGCCTGTAAAATACCGGAACGCCATTCACGCCTTAAGAGAGATCATGAAATCCGAAGGATTCTTTGCGCTATATAGAGGAGTTACTGCCAACATGCTTCTTGGAGTAGCAGGAGCAGGAGTGCTTGCTGGATACGATCAGCTTCACCGTATTGCTTATAAGCATTGGGTTCAGTAATTTTGAACCAAATCCGAAACAGTTACAATAGAAACTCAGGTCAAGAAAGAAAAGGTGAGTAAACAGTGACTAAACACCAAGAAGTCCCCACTTACATTCCAATGTGTTGTGTTTATTAACAGAAGCTCGGAATCATTTTAATCACATGAAGAAGATTGGGAAAATTGTTGATAATTCTTGTGCAGATAAAATGTTATTTCATTAATCCACGAAAAGCCTCTTTCCTTTTAGTATTGTTTCATTTTTTTTCTCAGAGAAGAAAAAAGGATAAATTTTTGTAAAGCTTTTGATGATACAAACACAATAAGATGAAAACTTGCAGTGTCATTAAGCAAGAAGCCAGAAGTTTTTGTGGCGTTTGGTGGTAATTAAGTAACCACCGAGCTTGCGGTTTTTCGGTTTAACCGCTATAGTCATGCAAGAAGCGTTTTCGAGACAGTATTTGAGAACACCGACATGTCCACGGCGTCTCTTCCATGCCCATCTCTTCAATAGCCTCCATACGGGAGGTTTCTTCTCCTGTCCAACCACTAAAAGACTCACTTGTTGTTTCTTCGCTTCTTCAACTATCTTCGATCCTTTCTCTTTGTCTTTTCCTTCTAGCCTCCTTATCTCCACTTCTATCTACCATATTTAGACATATCCACACTTCAAAAATCATATTTATATTTATTGAAAAAACACACTTTTATCGGAACATGTAAATGTAAAATAAAAAAATGTATAATAAATAGCTGAGAGTGAACTCACCCCGGGTCGTTTAGTTTGGCACAGCTTCTTCAGAGTATGAACTAATTCATCAGTTTTCACCTCGCGTTTTCGGTTCTTCCTTTCGCCTAAAATCATATCCGAAAAACTTTAAGAATCGAAAACAAACAAACACTAACCAAGAAAATATACAAGAAGAAGAGAAGAAGAACCTTTTCTAAATGGTTTTGCAAAGTATAACAGAAAAAGAGTGTCTTGTGGTTGTAAGGTATGCGTTATAGCCCATTCTAAAGCTCCCGTAGAAGCAAGCGCTTTATCCACCACCACCATTACTCTGTTTCCGCCTTCGCCCTCCTCCTTAAACGCCTCAACCGCTACCACCGCCTCTTTTTCCCCTTCTCCGCCTCCATTTTCAAAGCTCTTGCCATCATCTTGTTCTTTTTCCTCTTCTTCTTCTTCTAATATTACTTTGACGGTTTCTTCTTCTTTATCTTCTGTCTCTTCACGTTCGTTGATTTCGACTTGGTTTTCTTCTCCTGTGGATCCAGCATCATCGGCATTTTCACCTAGAAACTCGATGCGTTGGTCTCTCTCTATGGAACTCGAATCCGGTTTGAACCTAATAGACGGTGAATTGATCCGGACTCGTCTTAGACTCAACTTGGCTGATTTCTTGAGCGATCTTGCCATGTTTTGTTTCGAAAACTCAAATCGAATAATGATTCTGCAACTCGATCGAACTTTACGTTGGTTCTTGAATGTATGAGCGTATGTATGTATACGTGAGGACAAATTTAGAGGACGTTCTTAACATTTAGACCAAAAAAAAAAAAAAAAAATTTAGAGGACGTGCGTGCCATTAAGGATGTTTGATTGTTAATGGTTCCACACGTTGCTGTTTTTCTTTTTATATATAAAAAAAAAATCTCTTAAAATGTTTTCGTTGTCAAATAAATTGAGTCCAAGTTTATTTGATCCCACTGGCACTATATAAAGTTGATATTTTAAAACTGTAGTTGAATTGGACATATAGAGCTGGAATATCCAAAAGTTGATCATCCAAAAAGTATTGTAGAATTCACTATCGTTCGAGAAAAACGTTTTTGTTTCCTAGAGTTAACGGTTGCGTATAATGATATCATGAGAAATCTTTGGGGGTGGCTCTCTAGTCTCTAGTTTTGTCGTGGTCAAAATCCTCCATCTTGTGTAGAAGCAACCAATTTCGAATTGTTTTTCTTTGCTAATTCTGGTGGCAAACCTCAAAGACTAGTCCGAATCATGAGTAAAGGACAAAAGTGTCACTAAAACAGTGTTTTCATGAAAATCTAAACCGAACCAAACTTTAGGCTGGACAAGAGAAGGTCACTACTTGTACCAAACCAAACTGAACTTTATATCTTTCTTATCATTTCATCACATTTAAATTCAATTATTGAGAAGATTAGGTGAGGAGGACAGTACATTTAGTTTTAATTAAAGTTTGGATCACAATACCTTTGTATTATAAGTTTTTTCATTTTTAATACAACTGAAAAGTTGATAAAGAGTTCATGGATAGTTTGGTATAGATCATTTTGTTGAATTTACTATTGCTATAGATAATTTTTTAATAAGAAAACATAACAACTCTTAAATTAATAACACTTAGCCCCCAAAAAATGTTAAGTTAATAACACATCTATCTATATAAATAAAATAGTTAATTAAAACTCTGTTTAAAATGAGTGAGAGCACTTAATGCAAAACACAAATTAATCAGACAGTTAAGTGTGAAAGCCAATAAACCACAAATCAAATGGCTCTATATAAAGCAGTACAAGCAGAGAAACTTGGTAGTAAAAGTGAAAGTTGAGCAATTATCCAAGAACGATCTGTAAAAACAATGGCGGATGATTCAGCAGCAGCAGCAGGCAGTCCACCGTCAATCGACGGCAACGTTGTGGTGGCAAAGTCACTAGCTCGTCTGGGAGTGACACACATGTTCGGCGTGGTGGGAATCCCCGTCACGTCTCTAGCTAGCCGAGCCATGGCTCTCGGCATACGCTTCATCGCCTTCCACAACGAGCAATCCGCAGGATACGCCGCTTCCGCCTACGGCTACCTCACGGGTCGACCCGGTATCCTTCTCACTGTTTCGGGTCCCGGTTGCGTGCACGGTCTCGCCGGTCTCTCCAACGCTTGGGCCAACACGTGGCCGATGGTGATGATCTCCGGTTCCTGCGATCAGAGAGACGCCGGACGTGGAGACTTCCAGGAGCTTGATCAGGTCGAGGCCGTGAAATCTTTCTCCAAGTTATCGGAGAAAGCCAAGGATGTTCGTGAAATCCCCGATTGCGTCGCTAAGGTTCTGGATCGAGCCGTGGCGGGTCGACCCGGCGGGTGTTACCTGGATCTTCCGTCTGACGTGTTGCGCCAGAAGATTTCGGAATCGGAGGCGGAGAATCTGGTGGCAAAGGTGGAAGCTTGTCGTAAAGACGAACCGACTCGGGCTTCTCTGAGATCGGAGATCGAATCGGCGGTTTCGCTGCTGAGGAAAGCGGAGAGACCACTGATTGTGTTTGGTAAAGGAGCGGCGTATTCTCGAGCAGAGGATGAGCTCAAGAAGCTGGTTGAACTTACCGGAATACCTTTTTTACCAACTCCGATGGGTAAAGGTTTGTTACCTGACACACACGAGCTCTCGGCGACGGCTGCCAGGTCGCTTGCTATTGGGAAATGCGACGTCGCTTTGGTGGTTGGAGCTAGGCTTAACTGGCTTCTCCATTTTGGAGAGTCACCTAAATGGTCTAAAGATGTGAAATTTGTGTTGGTTGATGTCTCTGAGGAAGAGATTGAGCTGAGGAAACCTCACTTGGGGATTGCTGGTGATGCCAAGACAGTGATTGGGTTGTTGAACAGAGAGATAAAAGACGATCCTTTTTGTCTTGGTAAGTCTAATCCTTGGGTGGAATCGATTTCCAAGAAAGCAAAAGAAAACGGTGAGAAAATGGAGGCGCAGCTTGCTAAAGATGTGGTTCCTTTCAACTTCTTGACTCCTATGAGGATAATCAGAGACGCGATTTTGGCGGTACAAGGACCGAGTCCTGTTGTGGTATCAGAAGGAGCTAATACGATGGATGTAGGAAGATCGGTTTTGGTTCAGAAAGAGCCAAGGACTAGGCTTGATGCAGGAACTTGGGGAACAATGGGTGTTGGTTTAGGTTATTGTATCGCTGCTGCGGTTGCTTCTCCTGATCGGCTTGTTGTTGCCGTTGAAGGTGACTCTGGTTTTGGATTCAGCGCCATGGAAGTTGAGGTAGTAACATAACAGTAAATACCATAATGTGGACTACTTGTCTTTTGTCTGAATATTTTCATATTGTCTAATGCAGACATTGGTACGATATAATCTTGCGGTGGTGGTTATAGTCTTCAACAATGGTGGTGTCTATGGCGGTGACCGGAGGAGTCCTGAAGAAATCTCGGGTCCTTATAAAGAAGATCCAGCACCAACATCTTTTGTTCCAAATGCAGGCTATCACAAGCTTATTGAAGCTTTTGGAGGCAAAGGGTATATTGTGGAAACACCCGATGAGCTTAAATCCGCTCTCTCTGAATCCTTCGCTGCAAGAAAACCCGCGGTGGTTAATGTTATCGTGGATCCTTTTGCCGGTGCTGAGAGTGGGAGATTGCAACACAAGAACTAAACGCTTGCGGAGTGTTGTTTAAATAAAAAAATGTTGAAGTTGTATTGTTTAGAACAAAAAACGATAAGCGTTTTAGTTTCTACTACTATTGTAAACCGGATCAGCACCGGTCCAATTCGAATTTAAAACAAAATTGAATAAAACACGTTTCCGGTTCAATTCCTGTTTCTTCGTTGAAGAAAACCTAAAGCTATTTATACTGCGCATGGTAGCCTTTAATGGAGTCTGTGAAGAAAACAGAACAGAGTTGCCTAGAAGACAGACAACATGAGACCAGGTGTTGAATCGTCTTCCTCGATAATTCTACTATATTCGATTGCGTAGGTGAGATTGATGTGTGAATATGGATTTTGGTGTTTTTAATTTGATATCAGAACTGCCTGGGTTTTATTACGACGAGGAGAAGAAGAAATATTTCGCCATTAAAGGTCCTATCCCTGGTTCAAAACCTTCTTCTTCTTCAAGAACGAAACAAAAGCCAGACCCAAAGCCTGTTAAGGTCGGTTACTTTAAAATTTCGGAGTTTGTGTAAAGCTCGAGTCTTTGCAGAGTCAAAGAAAGTTCCCCCGCAACTTCTTTAGGGTAGTATTTTGGCTTGTTTGTGTAATTAGTTTATATGGAAACTTCCATCAGGAACAGAAGAGAAACAAACTAAAAGCACTAAAGCTGCTTTGTTCCCGAGAGCTAAGTGGCAGTGTTATTCCTGTCAATAAGAAGAAATCTAACTTCAAGGAGGAGATCGAAAAGACACAAGCCTCTAATCCTTTGGTATTTACTACTTTATATAACCTTCGCTCGCTGTTTCTAATTAAGATTACATAAAGACTGATATGAAACATTTGCTTGTGTAATGGTAATGATGCTTAGGTATGGCGATACGATTCAACGGAAAACATAGGCGATGCTGTTTTGAAACAATTTCAGGTTGATATACAAACGTCTCAAGGCCTGAAAAGAAAGAACATCCTAGTAGCCGGCAGTACTGGAGGCTGCTTGAGGTATTTATGAGTCAGTCTCTTAAAATTATCATTGTTTTCCATGTTTCAAGACTGTATCATGAAGATTTTTATCTTTTGCATCTTTCCACGCGTTTTCATTTATCGAAGAATCTGTTTAGATTATTTTCATTCCAACCTATATGCTTTGGAAGTTTGTTTCTTTCAGCATACTGAGAGTTTCTAAAGCTGGACAAGTACCCTTTGATGAGTCTGAAACTCAAGCTTTAAATGGTGGAACCGAGTGCGATCCAGTTTCTGTTCTTCCTCGCAAAGAAAACGATGCGGAAGAAAGGGAAGCACCTAGGCGTATATGGAAACCTGCACGCTCTCATTTACATGCCTTATCTAGCATATCTTCTATTCAGTTGATTGGAAGATCTGATGCATCTGAGAATTCCCACTACGTAAAGCGAGCATTGTATCCTTTTGAATGTGTCTTATCTTTTGCTCTTTCTCTTGATCAACCATTTGTGAAATCTTGACACAAGAACACAGGATAACTACACTGGGATCAGCTGGCCGAGGGTCGATTTTCATCTTAAGTCTTGCTGAGGAACCGTACATAGTCACTTTGCGAAGCCTCCAAGGGAATGTTTCCTCTGAGTGTACCATTTGGACAGCTGATTGCAGTATAAGTGGTAGTCTTGCAGCTATTGGTACCAACCTAGGAGCTGGTTTAGTTGATTTGGAAACAGGAGCAGGTTCATACTTTCTCCGAAGCGAAAGCGATGTTTTGGCGCTACAATTTCATCAATCGGTAAAGTTCTCTTAATTCCAAGCTCCGAGATGCATCATTCTCTAGCGGCTCAATAATGTTCCTCAATTCCTAGTTGCTATACGTTCTGTCAGTAGTCTCTCTCAATTGAATATACAACTCGGACCAAGGTGACAAGTTAAGTCATGTCTTTGTTTATACTGACAGGGACATTTGCTTATGTTATTTCTAATTCTTTTTTCACAGGGAAACTTTGTTCAATGCGGACTCAGAAATGGAGCCATTGTGTCGGTTGATCTACGTGAGAGACCAGGCACGCTCACTAGACACCAGATACGATCTCCACCATCGAGTGAAACCAGTCAAGCTACTACCAAAAAAAAAGAATGGTTTAAGGTAATGCTAAAACAATATAGCGACTTTGTTATGATCACAACTTTTGATCTCTTTCACTTTGGCATTCCTCACAACATTCTGGTGATGATTTTTTCCAATTGTTATTTTGCAGCTCAGAGGAAACATAAATCCGTCTCATGTATTCTATATGCCTTCATCTCTTACGTGGTTAGTAAACGACACTGAAACCATCTTGTAAAATCCCTGTCACTTCTTCGTTTTCATGGCTTTATAATTCGTTCCTTCCTTCTCTAGCCTGAAGACACTGAAAACTTATGATCAGTACTTAATGGCAAGCTCAATGGATGGAACGGTGAGTACAGCTACTATTCTGCATATTCTTACTAAGAGTTTTCCGAGAGCATTTCGATCGTTTTCTAAAGAGCCAGACTTTTCTCTTTTGTTAGATCAAGCTATACGATCAACGCATGGTTAAGAGAGGGGTCGCTGTACAGACATATGAAGGACATGTAAATTCTCATACTCGCATCGAATTTGGCATCGACCCATCAGAAAGATTTCTTGTGTCGGGTAATAAAAAAGGAACCCTTTGTTCCGAAAACATAACAGCTATCTGGGAAAGTCAACACAAGTTTGGTTTCAGTGATATGATTTAGGTTTTGTCTTTGTATGTTTGTAACAGGAGGAGAGGACTGCTATACACGCATTTGGAGTATCAAATCTGGTCAACTTTTGTCTGAAAATAAATTCTCCAACTCTGCCCCTTCAGTCGTGTGTTGGTCTGCCGTTGAAGGTACTATACACACTGATCTCTCTCCTCCTTGACTTCCTTGTTTTCTTTTTTATCTTCAGTGAAATCTGAAACTTGTAATGTTGGTTCAGGGCAAAGCCAGTGGAAAGATAGCATTGTTCACGGGGCATGGCTTGGATCGCGTGAAGCAATATTCAACATGTTTTAAGATATTCACTGTTTACCAGAAGGTTTTATGACAATGGAAGCTGTTGCGAGATTCATATCCAATAGATAGCGGAACATCTTGAGGATAGAATGTTCTTTGTTTTTTTTAGCCTTGTAACAGTAATTAGATAGGATCACTTGCTTTGAAATTGTAAAGAAGTCAAAATGCTTCTGCGGATCTCTTTTGCTCTTTCCTCCATCTATAATACTAATGAGTTTTGGAAAAAAAGTCTTCAATCAAATACAGGAATTAGTTTAGTAACAGAGAATAAGATCAGGAAATGGAAAGCAGGAACCATATAACGTCTAACAAAAATGCAATGCTCTTTGGAATCCACCTGATAACTCTGCAACTGAAAGATCTCTTTAGGTCATCGTTGCTCTGAGGATAAAAAAAAAACTGCAGTCCAGGATTCATTGGTCGCTGCAAATCCTACTCTTCCAAGATTCTTGATACAGTATCAATGAGGTATTATCCGTTGACATTATCGCAACGGTTCACCCCTCAATTACATTCTGCAGAAAGAGCTCACCATAATTACTTCCAAAAGTTCTAACAGACTGTTTCTTTAGCCTCTTAAGCCTTGGTATCATCTGAAGGAACTTTATTGAAGAATTTAGTTATCGAAGCTTGCTTTGGGCCTGCAGAGTCAAACTTCGAACAAGCTTTTCCTTTCTTCTTAGGTTTACCTTTGATCTTTCTGTTCTTTTTCACAGGAGAAATGCTGCTCTGCTGGGAACTAGTCATGCTCTTGAGCTTGTGAAACTGCGATGATGAATGACAAGTTTCATTTCGCTCGGTTTCGCAGTGTAGACGCTCCAGTTTCGAGACAAGTGCTTCGTGGTTACCCGACCTAAACCCATCTGCAGAAGTGAACGATATAACAGCAGCGACTTGCTCGTAGAACTTAGTCTCGTGTTCATAGAAATTATCAACTATTTCGACAACGTTCCTCCACGTCCCTCTAATCATATCTGTTACTTGTTCTTGTGTAACCCATTTGGGCAAACAGTTCCTAAGCTCTTCCACAATCTCCTCCTTACCACAAGTCAGATTCAACGAAACAGACCCGTGCAATGAAACCTTCTCATCGCCCATCATTACTACCTTCACAAGATCTCCTCAGACTCTAAAACAAGAAGACAACGTTTCACTTGTCCTGAATAGCTGTCCACTTTACAAACTCCACAACCAAAAGATTCTCAAACTGTTACTGATGCAATCAAAACTATCCTTACGAATTGATTCCTATCACTACAATTGCAATTTAATCGTTTCTTCCTCACGAATCGAGCCAGACTCTTGACTCATGTATGCGAGAAGCAATGACACATCTCTCTCTTGGACAGATTCATCAACGATTTGAATAAAGCTCTTCCTAAAACCCTAAATCGTCACCGATGTGTCCTTCCGTTGCAACACCGGCTCACAAGAGATATATAAAAATCGAACCTTGCAATGAATCTCCGGCGAGAATCTTCCTCGTGGTGGTAATCACAAGATGTACTAAGGTCCTAACCCGCGGATTATTAACTCCCAATATGTAAACGAACGGGGACGATCGGCGACGGCGTCGTGTCCAGGAGACCAATGCGCACGTTAATGGTTGGGTTTCTACTTTTGTCGGAAAATTAAAATAATTCAATTAAATTGAGGAATTTTATTCATAGCTAAATAACCATAAGTTTTGGGGTTTTATTAAATTAGATAGATGATTATAAATGACAATAAGATCTTTATGTTTTTTTGTTCCAATATTAAATCAAATAAATGTCACATGTAGATGTGTTATTTCACTAAGTAATTTTTGTAAAAATATAAATTTTCTTTACTTAATTTAATGAAAATTCACAGTTCTTTTTTCTCTAATGAAAACTTGTTTTACAGCACGTTATAAAACGGATATACTCTAATCTCTACATTTAATAATTGAAATAACGCACTTAATTAATACTTCAACCAACAAAATATTAACCGACATGACCAACACGACGGATTAGTGATACACATCTCTACGTGAAAATGACTAATCAAGTAATAGATTCGTATATTATCTATGTTTATCAATAGAAATAGTTTATATTTTTAAATAAAAACATGACTCAACATCTTCCCTGAAGATTCGTTTTCTAAAACATCTGTTACAAACAATCAACGTTTATCTAATATGATAACACACAATATTTGTTCGCGAAATCATAAGGGAAAAAAAAAACAACATTCTTAGGTGTAAAAGGAAGTTTAAATTTTTCGAAACATAGTATGTACGTACATATTAAATCATTTAATTTGTCTACTTACTGATAGTCGTGAGATTTGTCTGTTAGAAACCATGAATGATACTGATCATAAAATTGGAAAAGTTAATGTCTGATTTAACAAATTGAGTAGCTAAAAATCACAGTTCATATAAAATGGACAAAACAAAATGAAGCCGTCACATGTTCATTCTCAACTAATGTCTCTTTCTGTTCATTAATACAACAAAAGAGAGACCACTTGCGCATAGAGGATAAATGAACAAACAAAAAAATAGCGTTTGAAAAACAAAAAATTTCACTTTCTGTTTGATTTTGTGTGCGTTAAGACAAAGATTCTTCAACTATGGTTTCTAACTTTGGCTTCTTAGATTTCGATATCGAGATTCTGTGCATGAACTCTGCCGCCGAAAACTCTTCGATGTCTTCTAAATTCAGCTTTGATCCCGCCGATATCATCCTGACGTCTTCTTCTTCTCCGTCCGGCGATACTCTTCCGTTGTGACAGTGTTTCACGGTGGCTCCGGTGCCGGAAGATTTGGTTCCGGCTCGGCGGCGTTGTTGTTTCTTGGCGGCTACGAATAACCGAGCCATATCCGAAGCGTTAGCTGCTGACGTGGCACGCGTCATAGGGAAAGCGATATACACATGGCAGCCTCTGATTTCAAGATCATCATCGGCGGCTAAAGGGTTAAATTTCCGGCCGATTTTTAACGACTTGGCGTCAACGAGGAAGAAGCTTGGAATCTCCATCATTAGCTCGGCGGCTTTAGTCGGTGCGTGAATATGACGGATTTCACCGTCTGGGAGAATCACTCTCGCCGCAGATGAAGAAGAACAAGACGATGAAGAAGTTTTGCTTAGAGCGGAAGAAACGTAGTTTCCCATTATGTAAAGAAAGATCGAAGCTTGTTATTTGAGAGAAACGGAGGAATTAGTGAAAAATATTCAAGAGAGGAAGTGTGTTTAGGAGAGGATCCAAGAAGACAGAAGCGTATATATAGAAGAGAATGTTCGGGGAAGAACAGTTATAGATTATTATTAGAAAAGTTATATTATAATGTTATTTGTAAGGTGGAGATAGACAGTTGTGCATATACAGGTTGACATTATATGGTTGAATGCGCGTCTTTCCATTATATTTATATTCAAATATATTGCCGTGTTTTCACAAGTCTATGGCCATCACATTTTTTTTTGTTTCTTTCTTATCACACTTTACTCTACTTGAAAGTTAGAGCATGTTTAATAGAGAATTCTTGCAAAGTTTCCAAAAAAAAGGAAAATATTAATATTTTATTATATAATTAAATTTTAATTATTTATAAATAGTTTATCTAATAGAAATGAGACATTTGTAGAATTGAGGTGTTGAAAGTTTCTTAAAAATTATTCAGCAAGAAACTTTTGTACTCTCTCTCTTAATTTTTTTTCTTTTTTCTTTATTTTAAATGTTAAGAATTTTGATAAGAACCATGGTTGATCATGCTCTTATAAGTTGTAGATGGCCGAAAACATGTTTTTAACTTATACCTATGTGACCCAAACATAATTTTTTTTTTCCCTTTTTATTTTTGTCAACAGAACTTAGAAGTTATCCAACTTTTTCTATGTTTTAACTTTAACAGAAATCAGAAGAATAATAAGCTCTATCGTAAAAAAAAATAAAACTAATAAGAAAAGGTTTTTTATTATATTTTTTTTTTTCAATAGATAATGGTAGTTTTTTTCTTTCAACTGAAGATTAACAGAAAGTAGAGCTTGTAGTGGTCATTTAAACAGCACAGTGACTAAATGCTTATTAACTGAACTTGCAAAAGAATAATTTTAGCATTTTTTTCTTCTTGTCGCTATAACTTTTTTTGTCGTCAGCTTTGGTTCAATATACAATTAGTTTTTTTTTCTTTTTTTCTTTTTTTAAAAATATTATGGATCCCATCATTAAAACTGAACTTAAGTTTTGATTGATGATAACTTTGATTTTTTCTTTTTTTTTGGGTCAACTATATGTATTATGTGGATTTGAATCCACAATTGCGACATCAATACTAAATATAAACCACTCTACTACATATCTTGACCTTATGATAACTTCGACCAAAATTCAATTTGCATCAAACCGATAAACTATATTTAACAGAATATTTAAAATTAAAATCGTTATACCACGTAATATGAGTGGAATAACCTGACGCTGGAAGTATGGAAGGAAGGACGCAACGCAACATAATAGTATTATTACTCCCAGTTGTTATCTCACGAGTCACAAGTTTGAAATGATACGATTTTATATTAATCAGTAATAGTAATGCGAAATTAGTGATTATTAAGATATAAAACAATAAGGTTTCCACTTATAAATTGCGTGTGGGACCTATCCCTGGTTTCCTTCGTACTTTCGATTTGGTGATTGCTCTACGGAACCTTTCGTCTGATTTGGAGGATCCTTTGACTTACAGATGCGACTGTTCCCCTTATCCATGGGACTCTTTGCTTTCCATTTCCTCACTTTTTTATTTATCTATTACAAATTTATGTCAATATTCTATGTTCGTATCTTAATACGTTTCCTGAATACCATTTTGTATCATATGATCTTCGTAGAGTTGAAATTTCAAGAATTCATCAACTATATATGTTGAAATTTGACACAACAACTTCTCTATTTAATTAATTTCATTATCTGGATTTTGAAGTTTTAGTTGCTTATAATCGAATGTTTCATTCTACTATATATATAACGTCAGGCGTCAGCAATACTCACATATAAACAACTTCAAAGACACCTTTTCCTAATTAAACTTTTCTTTCTACTGAAGTCATGTAACAATTTTCTTTTCCGAGTATGTTATTAAAAGCACAATACATTTAGCATATTATACATGTCGCTATTATGAGTTTCCATAGGTGCGTGGTCACGAGAATGTTGAGCATGCATCAACACTTAATTCGGTTCTTGCATCACTTTTTATAACAGACAAAAGTAATAATTCGTCCCATGAACATCCAGCCTATCACAATCGTGTATGTCTCTCATCTGTTATCTATCTATCTATCCGATGGTAGATGTAATCTCCGCAAACGCCGATCCAACATTTGTGGCGTCGTGAAGCAAAACGTTTTGTACTATCTTCTGGGCTGGTTCTACGCTCCCAATCCGATTGTGTTTTAATTACTGCTTTGGTTCAGTTTGGTTCTTTCTTAATTCTTCTGTATGGTCTGATTAAGCATCAGACTTATAAAGTACCATTCTCTTTTCTAACTTTTTTTTCCATTTCAGTATGTCCTTTAGCAGGATTTTCTAATCCCGCAAACCAACCACATATCCAAAAATCGAAATAACTCGGCGTAGTTTGCATAGGTAATAACGTTTCTTATTATAGTTGCGTACCAAATTCTTATGCTGTGAGATTCAGTGCGGAATCTCTTGAAAAGAGGTAAACAATCTTATGAAATGATTCATATTGTGCATACCTTTTCTGAGATTAAAATATTTTAATTTTAAATAATTTGTTCTTAGATCAAAAGCAATAATAGTAAACGAGAGATACGTACTTGCACTATAATGATTCTCCCCCAACATTTCCCTTGAATCTGTCAATTTCTGTTGCCACTCGTGATTTTCTCCACTGAGGTTTGTGTGCCACCAGATCGTCCCAAAATTTCATGATTTTGGTCTCTTGTGAATAATAGTAATTTTTAATCGTATATAACTATTTATTTATTTCGACAACTTTGAAAATTATTAAGTTTGTTCAAATTCCATAGTTTTTATGCCTAGGCAAAATCAACACATTATTCCTTCTTCATGCAACTTTTTTTTTTTTTCCGTCAAAGGTTGTTTTACTATAATTCAGATTCAGTTTTATGTATTTCAAAGTAGAGTGTACATTTAAATTAAAAAAATGTTTTGACAATCATGGTTTATGGATAGTCTGCATATTCAGGTTGATATTGTAGAACAGAATTCAGATTAATTTTTTCGATAAACTTACATCTCAATTTCTATCGTCAGTCCAACAAAATAAAATAAACAGGAATACACCTATTAGCTGCAGAGTACACTGTCTGTACATTACACATCTAATTTTACCTTCTAGTTCAAGTTGATAATCTTTCTACATTTGGGCCATACATTTGTTTATATATATTTTAGGTCTCTTCATTGTGGGCTGATTTATAAATTAGATATTCTTCAGCCCTTGATCCACTCCAGTTCCTCTAAACTCAATTATGAGGACTAATAAAAGCATGGACGTGTGATGCATGGACGTGATCACGAGATTCTGAAATCTTTGATATTTTTTTAACTTGCAGATTCTCACAAATGTATGAAGTAGATATTACTATTGGAATATTCCAAAACTACTTATCTCTTTAACAAAAAATTTATTTTTAAAAAAGTTTTTAAAAACCTATTATTTACATATTTTTAAAAATGCTTAAAAGAACTTATAATTTATAATTTATACTACTGAAATCTATTTAGTTATAAATATAGGTTTATCTTTATAATAATATTAATTTGTTACTAATAATCCTGAATTGTTTTTTTTTAATTATCTTAGTTATCAAAATATTATGATATAACAATAATTCAAACCAAGATATTAATTACCAAAATTCCAGAGAAAATATATTACTCATAAATATGTTATTTTATAAAAAAATGTATTTTTCGTTTTATATTTTGTTTATAACCCAAAATCTTAATAAAAAAAAACTATCTTTTACCAACTAAACAAATCATTTATTAATTATCATTATTTAAAATTTAAAATCTCTATAATATTAAAAAATAAAAATTGAAAATATAAAAATACAACTAACGAAAGAATTCTTTAGAATAATAAACTAATTTATAGTAGAATTTAATTTACAATTAAAATAATAAAATACAAAGTAATTTTCATCTTAACGGAAGAAAGAATAATTAACATTTAATTACTAGTGTATTGGAAGTTTGAAACTCAACATTGTATCAGATTAATTCCATTATTTTATCTAGGGTAGAAATTCCAGTTTGATTTTAGGTTCGGTTTGGTTAATTAGGTTATATAAAAATTTTAACTGAACTCAACCAAAATTAGTTCGGTTTGGTTTTTGTTTGATTCAGTTTTTGTGCAGTTTGGTTTAATTGATTACTTTTAATTTGATTTGGATCGAAATAAATATGAATAAATTTTTTATTTTCTATAATCAAATTTTTTTTGAAAACAGTTTAAGTAGTTTACATTTTAGATTAGGTTTTTTCTTCTTTTAATTATAAGTTTTTATATAATAGATTATATTTAAAACTATTACCTATAAAATTAAAATTAGAAAATATATACATTTACTTTTAAAATAATAATATTTTTTTAATATAACTAATATATTACATTAAGATAATTACATAAATAAAATATATTGGTTTAAATTCTTAACCGAATAGCTTACATATAGACTTTGGTTTGGTTTGAGTAGGTGTGGATTCGGTTGATATGGTTTAGTTTATTTTCTCATCCTTAATTTTATAACCTGAAAAATAGTTATCAGTTCCATTAAAAGCAATGTAAAATAATCTACTATATACTAAAGAAGAAGCAATTATAGGTTATTTTGCTGATATGTCATTTACTCATTTTTTCAAATATTTTTTTTATTTATTTTTTATTTTTTATCTCTATTGCCAAACAACTAAAAATCAGTTATAAATATTTTAAATTAAATCTACT